>JAPMUY010008490.1:257500-270000 GCA_026901105.3 Galaxias olidus | reverse complement strand
TTTGCATCGATCATGTGACCGTTATGGACCCAGGAAGTGAAATGCGTCCCCGAACCATGTGACTGTTATGTTCCTAGGAAGCAAAAATGACTCCGACCATGTGATTATTATGGCCTTAGATTTCAGGAACTGTTGCAACTGTGTCCCTGTTGAGTAGTAACATAGCACAGAGTGTGTTTCACACTGAGAGCAATGATTTAGAACAGCTTTTTAGGCCTACAACTATCAAGAACATACTAAACCAAAGCTTTTTGTAACTGCAGATATGAGGTAGAGTGAAATACTTTCTTCAACTAATTGTTTATTTTGTTTTGCGTCCAAATGGGTTTTGGACTTTTAATTTGAAGCCGTTTTTAGTTGGCTTGGTTAAAATTGACACTTGAACTTTGAAGAGGGAATGAACTCATGCCAAACTCAAAGCTGCTCAGTTTCATGTGAGGTTTCCCGTGGCACGTCGAAGGAGGAGGCCTTTGGACCGAGCGGAGCGACAGGAGGCATGCCGTCATCTATCCAGCAACTCAGAACGGTGGTCACCGTGGAGCCGGTGATCTTCCTCTACATGTTAGGCTTGTTTATGTTCACGGCGGCTTATCAACAGCTCGTCATCACCAAGGTAACGGAGGGAGAAGCCCGGGAACTCATTACAGCGTGCGTTATTACACGGGCTTTAATGGGAGCGCGGGTTAATTTGTAATGCAACAGGTTAATTTACGAGAGCCGCGCGGGGGATCCATTACGTAAACATCCCCCTGCCATTCCCTCCCTCGCACTCCCCTTCGTCTCTTTCTGCCTTCTCCTTCCACCTTTACCACCCTCTCACCTCCCCGTCCGTTTGTTCCTCCTCTCCTCTCCTCTCCTCTCCTCCCTCTCAGGTGTGTTGGGAGCGGTTTGGCTCCTCCTCCCCAGTGTGTCTCAACCCAGAGGAGCACAAGGCGGAGGATGAGGAGGTAAGCGATCAGTGACTCTTCAAATCTCATCACCTGACCATTTATAACAGAAATAACAAAGATCATCTCATGTTGCATGCCTATTACATATTCCTTCGCATGTTATAAAGTATGCATGTATAATACATAAAGTATGTATTAGTGTGAGTCACTAAGGCCCATATTGTGTGTTGAAGGTCCAGTCCCGTTCCTCCCTGGTTCTGCTCCTCTACACCACGGTGCTCAGCCTGGCCTCCGTGCCCCCCACCATGATGCTGGGCTCGTGGTCGGACCAGGCCGGGCGCCGGCGCCTGGTTCTCATTCTGCCCTGCGTTCTGTCCCTGGCCGGCGGAGCGCTGGTCATCGCCATGGCAGTGGAGCCCAGTCTCGGGCCCTACTGGGCGCTTGGCACTGCGGGGATCACCGGACTGTCTGGGAGCACCGGCTCACTCTTCCTCAGGTGTGTGTGTGTGTGTGTGTGTGTGTGTGTGTGTGTGTGTGTGTGTGTGTGTGTGTGTGTGTGTGTGTGTGTGCGTGCGTGTGTGTCTGGATATGTATACAAAGTAGCTGTCTCAATCTTTAAAAAGGACACAAGGCACTCACTATGACACTTCTCATAGGTTCAAGATTGTTGTATTGTAGCCTATCTGGTGTGTCACGTTAGAGTTTCCACATCGGTCCAAACGTTTTGCTTCTTTGTTAACGCCAGCACGTCCTGGTCTGATACGAGGCGCTCTCTTTTGTCTGCTATCTCTCTCTGACCGCCTCTCTGTTCCCCCGTCGTCCAGCTCGTTCAGCTACCTGGCAGACGTGACCTTATCCGGCACCGGGGCCCGTCGCACCTCGCGCATGGCGGTGGCTGAGTCCATGATCTTTGTAGGTGGCACGGTGGGATTCTTCCTGGGGGGGTGGCTGATGCAGCGTTTCGGCCTATTGGCTACCTTCGTGGCCTACTGCTGTTGCCACGCCCTCTCCACGGTCTACATCCTGGTCTGGCTCAGAGACCCCGCCCCCGCCGCCCCGCCTCCACCCCTGGTCCCGGCCCTGCAGCCCTGTAGCCAAGGCGACCCGGAAGTTGTCCCCGCCCCTCCCAAGCCCACCGTCCTGTCGTACGCCAAGAGGTCGTTCACCGTGGTGTTCAGGAAGAGGCCGGGCCAAGAGAGGAGGAAGCTCCACCTCCTCATTCTGTGCACCTTCTTCAACACGCTGGTGGCTGTGGGTGAGGAAAACAAACACACTCTGTCTGTTCTGCTCTTTCTGGCTCTCGCCTGGCCTTTCTGCCTCAGACTTATTGTCGGCTAGGAAAACAAGCTATAAACCATAGTTCAAACATGTGACCCCAGCCCAGCAGAAGGTCATAGATACTAACGGCTGGGTTTGGTCTCTGTGTGGTGTGCTTGTCTCGTGGTTTCCAGGGGAGACGGGTGTCTCACTGCTGTTCCTGACCTACGAGCCCAGAGCATTCACCACAGAGCTCTACGGCCTGTTCAACTCCACCAGGATGCTGCTGCTGGTCTGTCCACATCAACACACACACACACACACACACACACACACACACACACACACACACACACACACACACACACACACACACACACACACAGACACACACGCACACACACACACACCTGGAACACTTACAAATAAACACACACACGCACACACTCATGGAACACTCACACACGCGCGGAGCACATACACAGGGAATACTCACACATACACACACACACACACACACAGGCACACATGGAACACTCCCAGTCATGGAGCACTTACAGACTCGCACACAGACATGCGCACACACTCATTGATTTACCTCCACCTCCACAAAGGGGCAATAAACAGCTCATTTGTTAGAGAGAAATTGAAACAACCTTTATTGGTGACCTTTGTCCCCCTACGCTCACTCAAGTGCAAACACACACACACACCACCTGACAAGCCCGAATGGCTGAGCAATCCAGAGCACCTTTGCGGTTATAAATGGTTACGTGTAAAGCAGAACTGCACAAAACTCATTTCACAAAAGCAAAACATGAAGCAAATCTGCGCGATTGGAAGTGGCCTTTTTTGGCGGGATGGCAGTCAAAGCCTGAGAAACGGAGCAAAACAGATATTTGTGTGGCTTGACTACGCAAACACACGGCCTAGAAGAACAATCGCCATGGACGAGTGGAGGGTGTCTGACTCAGAGGCTTCAGGGAAAAGGCTGGAGGTGAAAGCAAGGTCAGAACACAAGAGGGGAGCGGATTTCAAAGCGTTCACAAAAAGATGTTAACTCCAGATGAAAAGATGTTCACTCAAGATGAAAAGATGCATTCTGTGGCTCCGGCGTTCTGGGGGCAGTCTGGTGACAATGCCCTCTGCAAAGGTGGAATGTGCATTCTCAGCTCGCTGCGTTTAAGAGCACCACAATGATTTGATCGATCGGTAGCCCGGTGTATTATATGGAGTCAATGGTCTGCTACCGATACACACGCTCACACACTCGCTCGCGCACACACATGTACACACACACACACACACACACACACACACACACACACACACACACACACACACACACACACACACACACACACACACACACACTAACACAAAGGGGTTTAATTAAGGCAGGATCAAAGGGCTGGGATAACAACATGGCTCAGTGTAAGATCCAGAATAGAACAGCTGGCTGTACAGGAGACGGAGGCAGAGATAAGCAGAGAGATAAAGAAGGAGAAGGTTGAATGGCTGCCTGTCCTGAGTGGATCTAACAGGCTGCTGCGGCTTGAGACGGGGGTGTGGGGGGTACCTAATTACCTCTGGTGGGTGGAATAATGGATTCAGAGCCGGCTCCTGAATAAGCAAGAGCCGGAAGAAAAATATTCAGAGAGAGGCGGAGAGAAACAGAGGATGAGGCGAGAAAATCAATGAGAAAACAGGGGGCAGCAGGAAGAGAGGAAGAGGAGAAGAGGGGGAGGAATTGCCAGAGACCAGTGGCGTCAGCTGTCCCGACGCGGAGCCGCGAGCCAAAAGCGGCAAAACGCTAAAAAAAGGGAATGCGCCGCGTCATCTGTTTTTCAAGTCACAATAAAGCCGAGTCATGCTCTATTCTTAAGCAGGTGCGTCACCAGATGGAGCGTGGGCTCTGAATGTTCAGTGAGTAGGACTGGAGAGGGCACAGCGGGGAGAGGGGCTCGCTTGAGCGGCCATTTTGGGCTGGAAACCTCCAAAGCATGGCTGACCCATAAGTCACCCTCGTGTTGTCAGGGCCTCATAACCAACTTCCTGTTCCTGTTTTGGTCGGCGGTGTTTAAGAGGCCGGGAAACGAGGGCGGCTGTGACCTCGTGGCTAAAGAAGCGGCTGATGACTTCACGGTCAACCGCGTGAGCCCCGGAACGAGCCCTGGGTTTGGGTCGTCGAGGTGAACGGCCGAGCGAAGCGCTGCTGGAGAGATGCTGAAAGGTCACTGACGTCACTTCCCCCCTCCATAACAACAGCCTATGTAAATGCACTGAGGTACAACTTTGAGAAAAAGGAAAACAAGTTATCAAACTTACCCTGGATGAATAAAAGATACAAACACAAATTGCCCCCGGGTAAACTTAATTTGGATTGACATGTTCATTCTGTTCTCTTTTATTCCATAGGATGGTATGGCGCTCCAAATGGTAAATTGAACCGACACAACCCCTTTGACAAAGCCTGCTGCTTCCCCCACACGCGCAGTGATTTCAAACCGCTCTGGGCACTACAGAATTTGTATGATACACCAGCTCTAACTAACTATAACGTTATGAGCTGATTACTGTAGAGAAACTCAGCTCTGACCTTTTATAGAAAGGAGCTGATGAATTCTGATTATCTTGCCCTGTATGTGTGAGTGAGTGTGTGTGTGTAAGTGTGTGTGTGTGTGTGTGTGTGTGTGTGTGTGTGTGTGTGATGACTCGGGCAACTTGTCACCCTGAGTCGACAGCATAATGAAATCAAACCCGTCAGCTTAGACAGAGGGGGCAAAGGAGTCAAATTACAGTACACACTCCCACACAGAGGCACACCACACAGACAACCACCCGCACACGCACACATATAAACAATGCATGTTTGTTGTTTCGACGGGATCTCATCATGCAGATCTCTGAAGGTTAATTCATTCTATTTTGTAGTTCACTTAATGATGTCGAGATGGGAATATTTATCAGCCGTGGAGATTCAGTGTGTGTCCGTATGTACACACACACACACACACTCATGTGCATACAGTATAGCTGCGTTAAAACATTGTCCCATTAAAGTGAATGTGCAGTAGATGTCGTTGATGGGTAATTATATGCAACGCTGATTACATCGTTTACAACTTAATCATCTCAATTGAATCACGACCTGGGCGACAAAACACAGCACGAGGCAGCACATAGAAATCAATAGGCAGTTTATGGTGCACATAAACTATTGCAGTATATCAGGAAGAGCTAGAGCACGTTCACTAGGACCTATATTGGACTCGGCTCCTGGAAAGGGCTGAATCCAGCAATACAAGTGGAACCATTCATCAAAGTTCTACAACAGATACACAAGATGGAACATACATTGAACCCCCATCCCGACACTCAGCAATTTCGCAGGGCTGTGTGTAGGAAAGGCTCGGAGGGAAGGGAGATGGAAACAGGGATCTACAATCTTTGTCTCTGTGTTTGTTGAAGGGGCTGTCTCTGCTGGTGCTCTTCCCTCTGCTGTTGAGGTGCGTAGGTGAGCAGACCCTGGCCAAACTGAGCACCCTCTTCAGGATGGCCGGGTGCCTCACCATGGCCTTCTCCACCAACACGTGGATGGTCTTCTTGGGTGAGCTAACGACACGGCCTGACCTTCCTGATCGACGTACATGTGGACACACATACACACACACACACACACACACACACACACACAAACACACACACACACACACACACACACACACACACACACACACTCAAACACACACACACACACACACACACACACACACACACACATATGTACACACAAACACACATACTCACTCACACCATCTGACCCTGCACACCTGTTCTCTGTGCAGTTGCAGTGGTTGGTGCTCCCGCTGGGATCAATCAAGCTGTCGTCAAGTCTCTGTCATCTGCCATTGTGCAGCCGGATGAACAAGGTGGGATTGACACGCAAATGCACACACACACACACACACACACACACACACACACACACACACACACACACACACACACACACACACACACACACACACACACTCACACACACACACACACACACGCACACACCATCACACCCTCACACTGATAGGCAGAGGAGGAGAACAGTCGATATGAGAGCAGAGACAGAGGCAGCTTCCTGACCTAGAATCTTTGGCGTGAAGCTGCTTATGATGTTCTGATTGTATTAACCCTGGAGACCAACAACACACAATCGCACATCTACACACTCACCCACAGTACCCTCTCTCCCTTACACACACTCTCACCAGCGTACAGAAACAGCATGCAGACAGTATAAAATAATACTGAGGAGGATACTGCAGAATAGATATGGTGGTGCGGCAGGTTTTTTTTATAAATGTTTAGGTCTATCTACCTGCCTGCCTGCCTGCCAGCCTGCCTGCCTGCCTGTCTGTCTGTCTGCCTGCCTGCCTGCCTGCCTGCCTGCCTGCCTGTCTGTCTGTCTGTTTGCAAGCCTGCCCACCTACCTGTCTGCCTGCCTGTCTGTTTGTCTGTTTTTCTCTGCCTGCGTCTCTGTGTCTGTCTATTTGCCCGCCTGTCTTCCTGCTTCCCTTCGTCTGTCATTCTGCCTGCATGCCTGTCTGTCTGCTTCCCCCTTTATCTGTCTGTGAGCCTGCCTGCCTTTCTTTATTTATTTCTGTCTGTCTGTCTGTCTGTCTGTAGTCTGATGTGGTTGGTATAAAAAACATCCTTGTGATTACAGAAATTCAGAGACTATGACTGTTGCCTAGGAAACGCCCTACAATATTTATACAAAGAGCCAACAGGTTATGTTTTTTACTCCTCCTCTGGTCTTTGCTCCTCTCCTCCCTCTGTTTCCTTCCATTCCCCTCAAGCCCCCTCGCTCTTTTTCTACCGTTCCATACTTTCTTCCCCCGACTCTCTGCAGTTTGCATGCAAATCCGTTTATTGCCTGACCACCTATCCACTTGTCAGTCTGTCTACCTATATGTCTGTCTGTCTACTTACCCTTAAGCCTGACGAAATGAATGTCTGCTTGTTTGTCTGCCTACGTATCAGTCTGTCTCTCTGTCTGTCTGCCTATGTATCAGTCCGTCCGTCCGTCCGTCCGTCCGTCCGTCCGTCCGTCCGTCCATCCACCCACCCACCTACCCACCTGCCTAGCTGTTTGTCTGTCTCTCTATCTGTCTGTCTATGTATATGTCTGTCTACCTAGCAGTCTATCTCTCCAGCTGTCTGTCTACCTATCAGTCCTTCTACCTATCTGCCTGTCTACCTATGTCTGTTTTACTAGTCTGGTTACTAGTCTGTGTGCTAGTCTGTATACTGCCCTGACTATGCACAGAGAGCATACCCTCGACGGCACTTGGCTCTCTGATCAATATTATTTCCTTGTTGCAGCCACTTAAGACTCCATGCTTTTCTCGTCTTCTGCTCTAGTTGGTTGCTCTCTCTCTCATACGCACACTCACATGCACACACACACACACACACACACACACACACACACACACACACACACACACACACACACACACACACACACACACACACACACACACACACACACAGACAGACACATACATTCACAAGGGAGCACTTACTAGGTCAGCATAGTCCTAAAACATAAGCCCCTCCCTCAACCGGCTTTGTTAATTTGTTTTTATTTATTTGCACGAGAATCCCAGTAGAAAATACCCAGATAAATAAGTACACACCAGTAGTTGCAGTAAACACCATCGTGGCCTTAGCTTATTTGCGTGTTTCACAAAGCAGTATTCCAAGACCCATTATTGATTATTGTTCAAATTGAAGACAGTTATGTGCATGGTAGCGGTGCTGAGGTGATGGCCATAAGATGACTCTAAAAGACGACCAATCAATCCTGTCTCCTTTTCTTTTTTTCATACTCATATTCTGATGTCATGTAGTGACAGTCCCACTCGATATTTCTCATATCTAATTTGGCTGCGTTTTCAGACAGATTCATTCTATCAAATGCAAATAAAATTAAAGTGTAGTTTGGTTTTTAGATGGAGCATATTTGATTGTCATTTTTTAAAGAAATATAAGGGCCTAATAAAATAAGGCACTTCATAATGTAGATGTATGTGTTGAAATGAACTGCAGTCAAGTCCAGTGACAGTCAAAATCAATCGACGATTATGCTGCGCAGGGAATCAATGACTCCAGACCCCACTTGACCCCACTGGACGCAGACCCCAAAGCACCGCCTGCCATTGCTCTTTGATATACACCGCAGGTATCGTAGCGATCCGCTTCATCGTGTGGATCGAACGACAGCGCGGGCAGAACAGCGCTCTGGACGGGCTTCAGTAAGAAACGGAGGTCACGGTGCCGAGCGCTGAATTATTAAAGAGACCCAAAATGCCTCCCGGTGTCGACTGTGCCTTTTGTGTCCAGGTGCCATGTTCTCCTTCTGTGCGTCCGTGGAGGCCCTGTGTATTCTGCTGGGAGGGCTGCTTTTTAATGGCCTGTACCCACTCACGCTGGCCAGCTTCCCTGGGATGCCCTACGTCGTCATGGCAACGCTCTCCCTCGTCGTCTTCATCCTCACGCAGTAAGTCGCTCGCGCACAAACACAACACGCACACACACACACACACACACACACACACACCAAACACACACACGCACATGCAAAAACGCGTGGATGAGCTTCGGGGCTGCCCGTGTTGGGATTTCCATAGATTTCCAATGGCAGAGCTATTAATCAAAAGAGAAAAAGAGGAAAGGTGTGCGGTGCGATCAGACCACCCCGGCTTTGCTCGCCCTGTTCTCAAGCCTGGTGTAGAAAAGCACTCTCTGAGTGAGGCTCCGACGTAATGAGACAGAACCATACTTACCATCTGGATGCCTCGCTTTAGCCATATGTCAGCAATATTCATAGCGTTGCACCTTCTATCATTGTCTTTGTGGTGGTGGTGGGGGGGGGGGGGGGGGGGGGTGCTAAACTAAAGAACACACGATAGACTGTGCAAACTGTTGCTTCTGGCCGTCCACTATGAGTGTTTTGAATTACCTTTTCAAATGGATCTAAACGTGTTCACAGGACGCTCACAGCACGAACGCTTTGATCTGTGACTGCTTGGTATGTGCCTGGCAGTCACAGAAACTTCTGACACCAACCGGTTCCCTATTAATGCAGGCCATAATTATCAATAACATATTATCGTTGGACCAGATGGGAACCAAGTGAACAGAACGGCGTGTGTCTGTGTGTGCGTCGGAGTGTGTGTGTGTGTGTGTGTGTGTGGGTCTTTGTCTATAAATTTGAATTTCCGGGCTCCAAACAGTAACCTCTGGGTCCGAGGTGTTGGACTCTTCCTTTCTCTCTGATTAGAGTCTGATTACTAAATTATTCATCCCCTTAGATATGGCTGCATGATTTAAATGTGTATGTGTGTGAGTGTGTATGCAAGGGAGGGAGAGGGAGAAATAGAGTGGGAGAAAGAGAATCTGGCAGTGTGATTTGCATTTAGAATAGCAGAGTAATCATGCAACAATAAGGTATAATTGTGGTGATACACAAGTTGTATTAGCTCTCAGTACTGTTTGTTTATGTGTGTGTGTGTGTGCGTGTATGCGTGTGTGTGTGTGTGTGTTAATGTATGTGTGTAAGTGTGTGTGTCCCCGCACGCTTTTGATCAGTATCTGGAGTTATTCACAGGGAGTGATGCATTCAGCTTGAAAGAGAGAGCAGTATAAACTTTCTAAATTGATTTTTTTATAGATTTTTAATTTGTTCCGATACAGTTTTGTCAGAGAGCTCACTTGAAGCACTGATATTCCTCTGAAGCAGGATTGGGTGGTCTATCCACTTTTATTTGAAAGATGTCGAATGTTGAGACAGAAGCGACGTTAGAGCCATACGCTCAGTGCCCACTCATGCACAGAAGATGACATTTTATGCACAATTTTATCAATACCAATTTGCTTTAAAACACACTTAATATGGAATCAGTGTTTTTAGGTACTGAAGCTGTTTTAGTCAATTTGCCAGGCTGGCAAACTTAAGCGGTCCACATAAAAACCAAAAATGTATTTGCTATTGATGCTTGCAAAACAGCATGTTATAATTCAGAATAAGTTACACTGTAAGCTTGGGAGGCTCCACACAAATGTAACTATGGAACTGAAGCCACAAGAGCACAAATGCATGCCAGCCAGCCTACCATTGCGTGCAGAAAGTCTGACAAACGCTTGCAATCTGCATGTCCATTTTTTCATTGTTTTCGACCGTTTTGTTTCTGCTATTACTCTGGATTGGATATCAAAACAGAGTGGTGGGGGAGCCAGTGTTTCTGTCTGTGCAGACAGGGTTTGACTGACAGATAGTCCGACTGACAAGCAGACAGACCCGCGAACAGGAACGAGACCACGAGGCAGACACACCGACAGGCAGGAAGAAGACAGACAGCAGCTCGATCTCTTCAACTCCGCCGTGTCAAAGAGACGGAGAGACCAAAGGAGAGAGAGATGCTACGGAGCGAGAGAGAGAGAGAGAGAGAGAGAAATGGGCCGGAAAGAGAAAGCCGAGTGTGTAGAAATGGAGAGAGGGAAAATAAGGAACAAGAAAGGGCGAGGTGCAGCGGAAAGGCAAAGAGGAGGAAATGGAGTTGACAATCAGGGAGTGTTATAAAGAAGGATGGGTAAAAATGGAGGTTGGTGGATAGAGGGGTGAGAGAGAGAGAGAGAGAGAGAGAGAGAGAGAGAGAGAGAGAGAGAGAGAGAGAGAGAGAGAGAGAGAGAGAGAGAGAGAGAGAGAGAGAGAGAGAGAGAGAGAGAGAGAGAGAGAGAGAGAGAGAGAGAGAGAGAGAGAGAGAGAGAGAGAGAGAGAGAGAGAGAGAGAGAGAGAGAGAGAGAGATTGAGCGAGAGGGCGAGAGAAGGAGAAAGAGGTGGAGAGTGCATGCAGTGCTGTTTCTTCCCAGTCCTGACCCTTCAGAATACTGATGAGCAGGAAAGAGGGGTGAGAGGGAAATGAAGGAATGAAATGAATGAGGGATGAAAGAGAATGAGAGAAGACATGATGACACCTTCAGTAAAAGAATGAGAAGCTGACAGTCTCTCTGGGATGGGGAGCACGTACTCTCACACACACACACACACACACACACACACACACACACACACCACACACACACACACACACTCTTTTCTCTCTCTCTCTCTCTCACTCTCTCTCTCTTTCTCGCTCTCTCTCTCTCTCACACACACATACCCACACACACACACACACACACACACACACACACACACACAGAGCCATGAGCCAGTAGACACACAGTGAGTCAGTGAGGGTTGGAGAGAGGTGGAGATGAAGTGCGAGTCTGTGACATGTTGTCATAAATCATAAATGGACGATGAACTCAACGTAACCAATCTACCGCGTTTTTCTGCGATCCACTTTGGAGCCAAGGTCCCTGGCTGAGCCGCGGTCTTTATACATGAATGTAACATTTTGCAGTTGTGTTTGATGTACCTTCGGACCGACCTGCGGTGTCAGGTAGCAAAGTGCCACACCTAAGCCAGGTAGTTAGTTAATATTGGGATACTGAGTTAATACGGTTCCCCAAAGGTAATGGTACTTATGGAACAAATTTGCGCGCACACAAAATGACCTATTCCGAGAGCAGTTCCAAAGCAGGGATTTGAGAACGTTCTTCACACTGCGTTGTACCTTCCTCGCCATCAGCACTGACACGCCATCTGTGGGCATGCGATTCCGAGCCATCAAAGGCCCTCCTCCTCCACGGAGAGAGAACATAGCTAGACTGAGAACGCTACGTTGATGAGACGATCGGGCTTTGTGACATACCTCCCAACAGATGGGTACTCCGATGGATGAAACGAAAAACAAAGTTTAGTCTTCGCATTAGTTTAATGTTTGACAGGAAAAGTTTGTTGACGGGTTGCCTAACGAGAACACTGAATATTCCAGACAGAACTTCCCGTCTAAAGGTGGTTCAAAACGATGACGCTCACTAAACAGCACAGTCAAATGTGATGATGTATGTATATGAATACATAACAGTGTTTTTTCTAAACGCATGGCCCCTGGATGTCGCTCATTTGAAATGGCAATTTAACAAAATAATTTTTTTACAAACGAGATTTTCCCTTTCCTTACGGTCTGTTTTTTACGTAAACAGTGACAAGTACATAATTATTTGTCATAGTATTTGTACTGTATTTGTTTTGTATGTTACTGTTCATGTTGTAGTGTGGATGAAAATACATAGTTTTGAGAAAGAAAAGTAAATTACAGATTTTGTCTCGTTTTATTTGAGTTTATAACGTGTGTTTGTGTATTTACAGTATATACTGAACACGCATAAAATGTTTGGATG
>JAPMUY010008490.1:150000-252500 GCA_026901105.3 Galaxias olidus | reverse complement strand
ATGTACAGTATTCACATCTCCCTTTTTGTTCACCTGAATCAACACTGGATTTCCTCAGAGCCCCAGCACGGAACACACAAACGCACGAGCACCAACGCACGTTTGCGGCGACAACATGATTGCCTCAGAAATGCAATCTTCTGTGTATGACCATAATTGAGTTATGATAATAAACGTAATGTTGTCTCTGGCAAGCGACAAACACCTTTTGATCTCTGTCTTATCACCGAGCCCAGCGGTTTAATTTACCTAGACAGATCCGGAAAGGGAAAGAAAGACACGGTGAAAATTAGAAAGAACGGAACAGAAGAAAGAAACACAGATGGTGTGATGACAGTTCTAGGAGAAAAAGAAATGGGGAGCCAAGGTTGAAGAGGAGCAAGGGAGGGTGTGACGGGAAAGGGTGAAAGGAAAGTGAACGCAGGCAGAGAAGAGAAGAAGAAGAGAAAGAAAAGAAGGAAAAAGAAGGGAACAGCTAGAATGTGACGGCTGGAGTTGATTGGCTGGAGTCATGTGAGGAGCTAGAAGAGAGAGACGCGGCCACACACATAGAACGGAGAGGGGGATGAAAGAGAGGGGGGAGAGCGAGGGCAGACTACCAGAACACGGAGCGAGTGCACTGATGAATGTGATCATAAGGGGGATAATAGGACAATGAAATTAGAACACCATTTTATCTGAAAACCCCGATAAGAACACTGAAAAGGTCAGCCTTCTATCACAGACCGGCCCTATCTGAGATTTCCTATCAGGCAATTAGTTGGTGGAACTAATGTAAATAGCGCTGGCAAAACATGCAGCCTCTTGAAAAACAGAGTCTGAGGAGGGAGAGGAACACACACCCTGAAGGGCCTCGGGGGAAATCAAATGAATGTTTCGCCAATGTTCCCAATCTCCTATGTTCAACACGAGGACCTCCACGTGCCATTCCAGCCACAGCCCCTTTAGAAAGGCTTCATTCAATTCACCGTTGCTCTTCAATGTAATATAATTTGTGGTCAGGGCTAGGCCTTAAATAAAAATAGAGATTATTTATTTCTAGTTTGGGATGTGGTCAAATGGAAAATATATTAGGTAGGAAACCTTTTCATCTTCAGAGGAACATGCTTTATATGGGCTCTGCTTTCACTCATCCACTACAATAAAACCGTAGGTTTTGTATACGCACGCACGCACACACACACACACACACACACACACGCGCGCGCGCGCATGAGCACATGCGCACACACACACGCACGCACGCACACACACACACACACACACACACACACACACACACACACACACACACACACACACACATACAGACACATAAACAGACACTGACACATCCACTATAAAATACTCACTCTAGGCGAGCTGGCATGCTCTAAGTGTATTATTGTGTTCTGAGAAGCTGCCAACACACACACACTATCTTTCACACAACACACACACACACACACACACACACACACACACACACACACACACACACACACACACACACACTCACACACACACTCACAATCACACACACACACACACACACACACCCGCACAATCACACACACCGACACGCATACATACGAATGCACTCTGAGTGGCTGAGTGCTGGGAGTGTGCTGTTATGCTCTGAGTAATCATAAGGACAGACGATAAGCCAATGGCAGGTTTGTTGCTAGCAGTGCTCCACAGAGAGCAGTGACGGAGCGGAGCTGGACGGGGGGATGTGATGTTCTCTGCCTCAGCATGTGTCTTCTTGAGACCGCTGTGCAGAGACGCTGCTCCTGTTGACCCACCATAGCGGCTCCAGCTGCTGGTTGGCTGAGGATGTGTCCGGGAGCGCCGTGTGTCAGGCAAAGCAGCGTGTGGTGTTCCATTCAGGGACGGGGAAGATTATATAGACATTCTTTTGACAGTCATTTGTAGCCTGCGTTGGATTATTCAATTTTAGGAATCTAAAGGGATTACGCTGTATGGCTTCTGGATTACTTTCTTCCAAAAATGATGAGAATGTATCAAATCATTTAAAGGCACCTGAAACATTGACATATCAAAGAACGTAGGCAAAGTTTGAAGTTTAATTCACCTATTGTATCCATAGAAAACATAACCTAAGGCTACGCTACATAGAAATGTCAAAGAAATATGACGTGCTTTTCCTGAGATAATGAATCTATGTACTTCGTTAGACTGACGAGCACTGACAGCCGGCTTGCCACTGTGCCACTTTGACAGTGGGCTACAGCTGAAAGCTCACGGTTTAAACATAATCATACATTTGCATAATATTCATATATTAATTGCATACAATAAATTTGCATAAATGTTGTTTATTGTTTCATTAGTGTTCATTCATGTTAATCACTTATTGGGAATGTGGTACACTGCAAAGGTTCTTCCTGCCCTTTGACCTGTGTCAGACTTGGAGAAGTCCGTCAAATAGAGTAGACAGCTTGTTCCTATCAACTGTCTGGACTAAGTCAAGGTCCAGTGAGGTGAGCATGAAGAAGTGCATAAATATTTCCCTTGGCGGTTACTCTCAATTAGAGGGGCTCCACCGACTAACAAGCAGTGCTTCCTTTCTCAGTGGCGGTGCTTATATTCAGCTTCGTACTGAATACATTCTTGAAATCTGCCAATACAAAAAGAACCCTGAAAACCCCGTTTTCTTTAACAAGGGTGCTGTGGCCAACACACATGGCCACCCAGAGCACTGATTGCTGTGAGATTAAGCGATGGCTCGCTGTTATCCCCTCTCACGGCACGTTCGCCATGCTCTAAGCCCAGTGCACGTTGCAGAAACTGGAAATGTGGCAACTTTTCCCTAAAGGGACAGCTAGTGCCTGGAGCCCGCATTTGCTCTGGTCAAGTGACGTTAATTTGTGAGCCCAAGCATTGTACGCAAATATCCAATTTTGCACCCTCTCACAGCTCATATGTGTGTGGCCCTCGGAATGTCTTATTTTTCAGGGTGTTTTTGAGTTCTCATCAGCAGCAAAATACTGAACTTCAGCTTTGTGCGACTAATGAACCATATCGGCCAATCAGATTGCTCCATTCTGTGGAGACGTGCATGCACCAGAGGACACGTCTAGAGGAGAGATGGATCCGCTGCCATGGTTACTCTGGCCCATTGACAGGGTATTATGGTATGTCCAATGAGCCAGTTACTCCAGCTTCCAGCTAGAGTTCTTATGTCACTCCCACTCTTACGTTCTTATTTTCTTTCCTCTTTTCTTTTCCTCCTCTCTCTCTCTCTCTCTCTCTCTCTCTCTCTCTCGCACGCACACACGCGCACACACACACACACACACACACACACACACACAAACACACACACACACACACACACAAAATCCCAGCCAACGTCGACCAAACAGAGAAATATGGTATGTGATACGAGCATGGTTTTCTGCGTGCCTTGCCATTTGAAGTTGTATTTTCTCATTTAAGTTTTGTTGGAAGTGAGAAGCGGGTGTGAATGTAGGCTTGCCACAGCACAGCGCTCAGCTGTAATCTGTACAGCTTTCTCACTTGTGTGTGTGTGTGTGTGTGTGTGTGTGTGTGTGTGTGTGTGTGAAGGTGTGTATCTGGCACCTCTCTCAGCTGAGCCTCTTATGAGCCTTTATGACTTTCATGAGCAGATCGGCCGCCATTTTGTTTATACATCAAGTGTCCTGGTGCATGAAATTGCTTTTTCCCTACGTTTCCTTTGACAATAAAACACGGCACATTCACATCGCCTTTAACTGGTGACGGGCTACGGAGGGCAAAGAGAGGTTTGTGTGAGACTTGAGGCGCGTGTGTGTGTGTGCGTGCCGTGTGTGTGTGTTTTGCAAGAGTGGTTCACTTAGATGGTACACTAACGACAGCAGCGACGTTAGAGCAGTCCCGACGCATTGTGTGAGGGCTGCGTTTAGTGACCTTTCCATGTGTCTCTCCCTTCCCATCCCACCATCGTCTCTCTCTCCTCTCTCTCTCTCTCGCTCTGCGCCTCTCTTCCTCCGGTTCCCTCTCCTCACTTATCTCACCGTCACTCCTCTCTTTTCTCTTTTTCTTCACCGTGCTGAGACCTGGCCCCTAAAGTGCACCTCACAGCTCCACTTTGAAGCCAGAGACACCCACAGCTCTACCTCACAGCAATGGCAGTGGTCTGAGGAGCAGGCAAAACCCACCAAAGCATTCGTTCTACAGTAGTTCTACGTCCACCCACCCTGCATGTCCCAAACACACCGGGCTTAAGTTGAGGTAATTTGTGTGCGTTTTGGGGCGCTTAGTAGAACATGGAAGAAAAACGACAAAAAACGTTTTAGAAATTGGCTCACGGAATAGTGGTGATAAATCATAATTTATTTAAGTTGCATTAAAGCTTTTTTCAAAAGGAGGCAAAACGCACATAATTTGCTTTAGCATTTTTTAACACCAACTTTGGTTAAATAATCTTTATAATAAATTTGAAGTAGTAAAATTTTTTATATATTATTTCTTAACCTACCCAACTCTAATTCATCTCTCTCTGTGTCTTTTGTTTATCGTCCTCTCTCCTCCTCTCCCTAGAGAAAGCCAGTTAAAAGCATGGCTGTTTATATTTTTAATAGTGCATCATAGTCAAGTGGACTTGGCTGCTGCCATAAGCTCGGTGTCAGAGAGCCTCTCCTGGGTTTACAGGGTGTGTGTGTGTGTGTGTGTGTGTGTGTGTGTGTGTGTGTGTGTGTGTGTGTACTTAAAGGGGAGGCGTAGTCTGCATGATATTTAGTATTTATTGCTCCCCCAGAGACTTGTAGTACCAGCCTGTGTTGTGTAGTGTGATTCAAACAGTCAGGAAATGGTGGTTTTTAGGGGAGAGCAACTTGCAGGAGTAATCGAGGTACCAAAGACCAGAGTTAGCCTGACTCTGGAATGTTCTTTTTAAACAAACAGTACGAGACAGCAACACACAACTACAACTGGTGAAGGAGCAACAGAAAAAGCAGGGCTTGAATAGAAGAACACAGGTGGCGACACAGGTGAAATCAATAAACCAGACAAGTCACAGGTGAAATCAATAAACCAGACGAGTCACAGGTGAAACTAACATAAAAAGGAGCACAACTCATGGCCCGCTCATGCCACATCCATATGTGGCCATGTGCCATGTCTTCATTTCTCTCAGGGGGGAGGGGGGGGGGGGGGTCAGCTTTGGCTTGAACTGCAGTGTATGTTAATTTATGCAAACCTCAGTTGAGTTCAACAAAATTTGTCAAGTGCAAAGCCGGAAAGATTGCGGTATATCTTACATTTGTATGGCATGTATTCTCTCGTGGTGATCACTGAGCCGTGTCGGTTACAGAGTGGAGATGAGCCAGCACATTGCAGGTCACCTGCAATTAAACAGACCTCTCTACACACTATGGCTCACTACCTTCACACACACACACACACACACACACACACACACGCACACACATAACACAATGCACGGATTTGTTAGTTTACGCCCTCTCCTTTCACTCCACGCACGTACACACACAAACATATACACACGAACGCAGCGGCGAAAGTGCACACGCTCACAGTTTAATTTCCAATTAAAGATAACAGAGGTTGGCTCTCAAACCTCTATCACAAATACAAGTGGAACAAAATGGTGTTGAGGTAAATGAAAGCCTTTGAGTTTGTGTGTGGGTGTGTGTGTGTCCAAGGGGGCTTGCTGCTGTGTGATTTAGAGGGTGGTGTTCCATATCGCTGTGTTCTACAACCACGACTGAATGACAAATGAAGTGAGAGATACAGAGAGGGAGATAAAAAGGGAAGCGAAAACAAGTGAGGGAGTAGGCAACGGACAGAGAGAGATGAACGCAGGGAACAGGATGGATAGAGAGAGAGAGAGAGAGAGAGAGATGGAGCCATGTGTTCAGGATTTTCAACCCTATTATAAATTATATGCTTCATGACCACACCTGAATACATGGCAAGAATCATGACTTTTATCAAAATAATGTTTTACACCTATTATAAAGGTTGATAGGCAGAAATATAACTGAATTATCTTTAAAAATAACAGTTATTTCTTACCCTAAATAGCTTAATACACTGTGTGATAAAAGAAATGTGCATATCAGCTCTCACATCCACATGAAATGACTGGAGTATCTGAAACTGAACAAGCAGCGTAATGTGCCTCTGGGAGCTGCAGTCCAGAGGACGGGCATCACCTACTGTGTCTGTGTGCAGGATTAGGCTGGAGCTTGCTGATTTTGGTCGGGAACCACATTGTGTTCCCCAGCGTGTGACTTCACAAATCCTCTGTCATTAGGCCAGGCCCTTGTAATGAACAAGAGTTCATTTTAGTGCTGTGGTTATTAGCCCAGCATGTCAAACACCAGCAGAAAGTGGTTGACTGGGATGTTTGTGCAGTGAAACGGTACGCAAAGTTGAGCTGTCATGAGTTGGAGATTTGTCTATGTATTAACATGAATGGATCAGTGGATGGACGGGTAAATAAGATGAATAAAGGAGTGGAACAAATTGAAGGAATCGGTAATTGATCCCCGGGAAGTAATGAATGATTGACGGCTGGATAGTGACATAATGCTGTAATACACTCGCACACTGTCAGAGGTCAAAACTGACAGGTCAAACCAAAAGGTATGATTGATTATAAAAGACACGTGTTTATAAAAGCTGCCCAGAGACAAATTAGGAGTTTTTTTTATTTGGCACTGGACCGATGTTCACATGCTGGCCTGCGCACAGTTCTAGACCTCTATGTCCCTGAGGCAGTGGCTGTTCACTTGAGTGGCAGGTCCCAACTTCTATTATGTACTACCCCATTGCCTTTGGGAGCAGACACACACAACAACCCACATGCACGCGCGCACACACACACACACACACACACACACACACACACACACACACACCTACACACACACGCACACACACATGCCTACACACAGTAAACTGCCAGGCTTCCTGTATCTTTAGTGGTCAGCATTGTGCCCTTCAGGGTTTGTCTCCCAGGATAGAATAATAATTAGTTTCTAATTAGGCACAATAAGGCAATTACTTATTAACGCACCACAATTAGAATGTGTTCAGGTCTGATAGGAAAGTCTCCCGTTTACCGTTATCGCGAGCATCAGTGTCTGGCTACACACACTGACGCACGGCCAAACGCACCATCACGCGTGCACACACACACACCAAATGCTGCTAGCAGCCATTCTGTATTGAGCAGACTTGTATATACCAGCACATACCCACACCCGCTGTTTTGCATTCCATTTAGAAGTTGTCCAGAGAGAAATTATGTTTTTTGACAGACTGAATATTCTGTCTCAACAAACGCTGCATCGACTGTCCAAACACCAAGTCAAAGTCCCATTAGTTCTGCCATTGCGAATCCAGTGGCTTGAAACAATGTTAACGCAATGCACTTATTTCATGTAGTATTAAGACGTCCCCTTTCACAAAACAGACAAACAAAGACAAACATCATGAAAGGTCTTTGTTCTATGCTAACGTGTGTTAGATGTTAGTGGTGAAGAAGCCGAAACCAAACAGATCATTTCAGAATTCAATCAGAAAGGATGCCTCAACTGCATCATAATGTATGACTTTAAAGGCAAGTCCATCACTGGGTCTTTACTCCCCTGTGTTTCCATGTGTCCACCACGGTGAGTTAGTGTGTGTGGGTGTGTGTGTGGGTGTGTGTGTGTGTGTGTGTGTGTGTGTTGTTTAAAAGCATCAAAGACTTGTATTATACTAATGGTGTTTTGCATGCTCCCAAGACATGGAAGCTTTCTTCAAAGTAATCGAGAGTGCATGGGTGTGCTTTTGTGTATCGGTGTGTTGTGCGTATATGTGGTCCGTGTGTGTTAACTTATCCATAGTTATCTATTTGCTTTTCTCCCTTGATTCTATTTGCACATCTGTCAGTGGGTCACTGTAGCGTTGTAACACTTTGAGGACTGCTTGCTCCGGGCTGTTGTGCGTGTGTGTGTGTTTTGTGAATGTGTGTGTTGTGTATGTATGTGTGTGTGCGTGCTGTGAGGCTGCTGCGGCGTTTATGGAGTGTGACGGATCTTCAGCATATTTGGAAATCCTCCTGTTTACTTTAAACTGAAGTCTTTCAGGTTCACACATAAGCACACAGGTCCACACACAAAAACACATGCACACACACACACACACACGTAAATAGAGTGGTATGCTGCAGCTGATGAGACCATAGGGCAGTAATTATGGCAGCAGGAAAAACAGCCTGAGAGAAAACCCCAGATTGAATTAAAAAGCAACGATACGCTCAACGCTTCCTCCCACTCTCTCCTCGGAGGTGAAACAGATTTGCTTCTGTCTGCCACCCTGCCTCCCTGCCTGTCTGCCTCCCTGACTGTCTGTTTGTCTCTCCGCCTGTCTGTTCTTCTGTTTCTATGACTCTATGTCTGTCTGCCTGCCTGTCTGCCTCTGCCTTTCTACCTAAAACTCCACCCATGCAGACGCTCTGATCTGTAGAAGCACTAAAAACCCTTGTCTTCTTAGAAATGGTGTATCCTTAAAATACATGCACAAAACAGCAACACAAAAAAAAGGAGGGTGTGTGAGCGTGTGTGTGTGTGTGTGTGTGTTGTGAGATGTAAGTCCTACGTATGTATTGAAATAAAAAGCAAGAACATAAACACGAAGACATGTAGCATGTTTTGGTGTGGGGACCATCCAGATCTCTTCAACGTTGTGATATCCTTGCCTTGCCTCGGTAGTTCCCTCCCACCTGTCAGCTATTTGTGTAGGATTCTGTGTGTGCTCCCAGAGTCTGGACACCCCACAGCGAGAATCCTTCCTGACAGCACTATGAGACCTCGTCTCTCTACACGTTTGCTGCTACTGTGTGTGTGTGTGTGTGTGTGTGTGTGTGTGTGTGTGTGTGCGTGCGCACACCCTCTCAGGGGTCTCTCTAGCTGGGTAATGGTGTTCCTCTTGCTGTGCGGTTCTGACCACCTCTCATAACAGGCACTAAGGGAGGGCAAAGACGGGGCTGCTGTCTGCCGCATCCTGCAGAGAGAAACCAACGAGGGAGGAGCCTCCTGCCTGGATCTCTCAAGGACCAGAGAGGATCGCGCCGATACACACACACACACACACACACACACACACACACTCAAATTTGGGTCCTTACAGTTGTAAAAAAACAAAGTCACAGACGCACGCACACACGCACGCACACACACACACACACACACACACACACGCACGCACCCACGCACGCACGCACGCACGCACGCACGCACGCACACACACACACACACACACACACGAGCAAGCACACACACACACACACACACACACACACACACACACACACACACACACACACACCCACACACACACACACACACACACACACACACACACACACACACACACACACACACACACACACACACAGAGAGAGAGAGACAGACACAGTTAGGCGTGTTCACAGTCTAATGGGCATAGTCTACAGTGTTGAGCTGGTATTCCCTTTTCTCCTCTGTGCTGTCGTTTCCCCACTGGCCATGGTGTTTGTGTCTGGGTGGAGGACCTGTGTGTAACCCTGTGCTCATCAGCATTCTCAGGGGGAACGCTGATCAAACACTCCCACATCAAAGAAGAAAGACTTTTTACCCCAAAGAAAAAGAGGACCTGAAAAGAGAGGAGAGTGAAAGACGTGCGGAGCGCAGATGGAGGAGTGGGGAAGGTGCAACGCTGTAAATCCTACCCCAGGCCCGGAATTCTACCGCTCCCTTTTTTCCCCCGTTCCCTCACTCACTCATGGTTGCCCTTTTCTCCACAAAGGTTTCCCTCAGAGGCAAAAACAAAAATCACACGTGCGCTCTTCAGCCCAACGCGTAGCGTCGCACACACAATCCCGCATGAACGCACGTGCACGTGAACACACAGACACACAGACACACAGAGAGACGGATGGCTATTCAGGGCTTCCTCTGTCTCAGCAGGTCCCCCGGAGAGGCTCATTCATCAGAGGGGATCTGCTTCAAAGCCTGCACCCCTCAGCACTCAGGCCTGTTGCGCGCGCGCGTGAGGACCCCAGCCTCTGGAATCACATCACTGCTGCTGCTCACGACTGGGTTCCTGCTGGTCAGCCAAGCATGCTCGGGCCTCCATAGAAAGATTTCCGTCTCCCCCATTTCACAGGCGTCTGTCAGGAACGGTTTCCTCAGCCCGCCGTCTCCCCACTGACACGTTGATCCCAATTCTGCGGCTTGTCATTGACGGGGATAAAGGCAGTATAGAGACGTGAAAGCTCACCGTCTCCTCGCCTGTCCCTTATCTGAAAGAGGGGCCTAATAAAAACAGAACAAGGGCAGAGCCGATGCCAACTTAGAGTACTTCTCTCCCTGAAATAACCCAGTTGATGAAGATCAGGGTTTGATTTCAACCAAACAGCCATTAGAGGAGAAAGTTTCCACTACGGGCCGAGACGGGGCGGGCCGGGGAGGGCAGCTCCGCACGCCTATCACTGTGCTGCAGATGTATTTTGAAAAAGCCACTATGCTATTTGGCAACCCATCTCTGGAGGCAACAACCTGGGAGTGAGTCACGCTCATTTCACCCTAATGGAAAGTGTAGCCCTGGCTGCCCCTGGTGAAAAACTGGGCTAATGTAATACACACATACACATAAAGTGGCTCTCCATCTATGTTTAGCCAGCCACTGGTTATAATCAAAACACTGCTTTCTGGCTTGGTCACCAATGAAGACAAATGGAGCAGCCTAGGCTGCCAGGCCCGTGGACCCGGGTTGCCAGATCGGACCTGAAATCCTAATTAAGGACAGTTTTCTGGAGGCGGTGGTGATGAATGGGCCTGTGGTTAACAGCCCGAGGCCACCTTGGACCTGTTGGTGACCTTGGGCGGAGAGAGAAACCCAGTAAGCTTGCAAGGAAAGGCAGAATGTGACCGGATTAGGAAGCTAAAGAAGGATGGATTTGTTAAATGAACCAAATTAAAGGAGTGGGAAAATAAATAAATCATAGAGTTAGCGATGAGCTAATAAATCAATGATGTATGTCTGTTCCACTTAGCTGCGCTCTAGTCAAGACTCAATTTACCTCATGTAGTTAGCCTAGCCTCCCACCCGAGATGACTCTGAATCTTGTATGAACACCTAAAAAACACAATGCTTCATCTAAAAATAAACAACAGCCAGTTGGAAGTAGGAGATCCTTTCTCCCTCAAGTTCATCAGAGATTAAACTATCAAAACTAATGCAAAAGGTGTCGGAACACAATAGCAGGTCACTATCCTAGTAATAATGACACCTACTTTGTGAGGTTCGCAACTTGAAAGTTGAAATTCAGACTGAGACACTGGTGAGCAGGAAGGTGCTTAAATTAACTTTTAATTAACATGGCCTCATCTACTATTCATACACATCCTGAACATGAATTTCATGAATACTTAACTTAGTGTGTGTGTGTGTGTCTGTGTGTGTCTCTGTGTGTGTGTCTGTTCACACTCGGAGTGTGTATCTGTGTGTGTGTATCATGCAGTGCTGGGGGGCATGTCAACCCACATGTGTATCTCCGTGGTAACTCTGTCATTCAGCTTGGCTTGGTCTATTGTTTTCCCAGAACCTAACAGTTGGTTGGAACTGATGGAGTCTACTTCCTGGAACGACGTATCCGGCTGTAGGAAGTTTAATAAAGCCATTGAAAGTTGAGAGTTAAATAATGGAACATAAAAAAGGAGGAGGAGATGAAAGAAAAGGAGAGGATAAGAGAGGAGAGGAACTTTGATGACGTTTGTATTGATGAACATGAAGCTAAAAGTCAAAGTGAAGCGCTGTCACCCAGTACGCCACACGACAGAGACAGGCACCAACGCCGTCATTTAGTCAGACAGGAAATTCCCATGAAGACCCGTGACTCGAACAGAGAAGCCACGTGACATAGGACAATTCTAAGTCTGAAATAAATTCCAGATTATGAAAATAGTTCCAAAAGACAGCCGCCCCCTAAGCAATTTACATGCCAAAAAGGGATAATATATAACATCTACTCAGACATAATTCACAATTGTTGAACCGATGCGAGCTTCTTTTCCATCTCTCATCTTGTTGAAATGGCACTCAGGGACTGAAATATGTATATAGTCTTTGCTTAGCTTGTCTGACTGTACCAGCTCAACACTAGTCAGATCATACCATTCTTTCATGTTCAATTCTTTGACATAAAGGCAGGAAATACAGTAGGGGAAAAAAAACAAATCGCAAAACAGTTAAATATGAAATTATGTAACAATCTGTCTGTCCCTATACACTGCTGTTTAGTCTCTCTACAAACGAGCAAAAGTGAGGCTTCTGAATTGTTCATTTTCTTCATTAAATCATTTTATTTCTGCCATAACACACATCTTATGGCGGTACCAGAACGTGTCTATAATCACGTTTTAACAAACAGCTTCTCGACTGTCTTTTTAAAGGCTTCCCCACGATGAAACACTGCGAGAGCTGGAGCAGTCAGAGACCAAACCCAATCAAACTGAAAGTAAAACATTGTTTACACTTAATCACACACGCACATTAGAATCACATTAAAATAATGTTTAAAAATCTTTCAGATACAAAATTGCATCTGATGAAGATGAATCTTTTAACAATGAAAGAGCAGTAATCAACAATGAAATTAAATCCTAGATAACTATAATGAGCTTTGAACTATAAACAGCTGCACAGACCGGAGGGCCTCTCTCTCTCTTTTATCTCTCTCTCTCTCTCTCTCTCTCTCTCTCTCTCTCTCTCTCTCTCTCTCTCTCTCTCTCTCTCTCTCTCTCTCTCTCTCTCTCTCTCTCTCTCTGCTGTCTGAAGTCTTTGGAGACAGACATCCTTTTTTCATACTGTAATATTCAATCTAATTGTTTATGACTTTTGTGGAATTTCAATTTAGGTTTAATTAGACATATGACATATTGGCTGTTCCACGAAACAGAACAACAGTGCAATCAACTGACCGTACATGTAGGTCCATGAGTGTTTGAGTGTCACTTCAACAACTGTGGAAACACACACAGCACTCTCTAATGCTTTAGGACCCCCTTAAGGGGGTTTTGGCTGGCAAACCAAAACGCTTCTACATATGCAGACCCTCATCACACTTTCATTTTCAACCCCATCTTTGTTACGCTCTACTGCACACATAAGACCCTCTCTGGCAGGCACGATGTCAACGCTTTAAGTGTACTGAGCGTGTTATATTAATGCCTTAGAAGCCTGTCCAGCTTCCCCAAGCCACATCTCTCCGGCTTCAGACTCTACGCGCCTGCTCCATGCGCTTGGACGACGGGCGACCGCCCGCATAACAAACGGCAGTTAATGTGCGGCTCTGGAGTGTCTCTCTGTGCCGTAGCCCGGTGGCCCTCTGACACGTCTCCTCTGATCCAACCGGCGCGGCCCGAATCCACAGAACCACCGCGCTCAACTGGAACGTGGTAACACGCGTGAGACGAGCGTGCTGTGTTTCACCGTGTGGCGTGCCTCGCCCTCGTTCTCTCCCTCTCTCCTTGAAAGCGGCGGCGGCTGCGGCGGCGTGCGTATCTGAGGATTTCACACCAGCCTGTCTTCCTGTGGCAGCGTGTGCTTTGTGCCGTTGTAATGATAGCAGCGGAGAGGGAGAGCACTCTTATGTCTTTTTCTCTCGGTGGAAAGGGGGACTTTATTCAGTGGCAGGCTCCTTATCGCTATGTATGCAGCGTGCTGGTACAGACGTACGCTTTGACTCGCAGGAGCTGCGTATATTGTTTCTGTTTAAAGGAGGAAAGTCAATCAATGCATTTACACAGAGCGAGAGAGAGAGAGAAACCAGCAGGAAGAAAGCAGAAAGACAGTGAAACATAATGAAATGGTAAGATTAAAAAAGAAACAAGAGAGAGAGAAACAAAAAAAAGAGATAAAGCGAGAAACAGAAAGAGAGTGAAACAGTGTTTTTTTTTTTACAAGCGAGTAAAAGTCCCAAGTAAAAACAGTGTAGGGTTCCTTACAACACATCCAGCACAACTGTGCGTGTCTGTGCGTCATGTGTGTTCTAGTATGACAACATAGGAGATTATTGTGGTTTGGAAAAAAGGATCACAGGAGCATATTTCCCAACGGCCTAACACGATCTCTGTTCCGCTAACACAACAACACGGGCCGATTAAGAAGTGAGACAGAGAGGAAGGAGGAGAACAGGGAGAGGTCAACCATTCCGGGGATGTTTCTGGACAGATATTGCTGGGTTGTAGTGGTCTGATTAACCACTCACACTAGTTTGTCCAAGCGTGTCTCTCCTGAAGACAATTTCATTGGCTGTTATACTCCCTTTAACACACACACAGGCGTGCGCACACATACCCACGGGCACCTGTACACACACACACACACGCACGCACGCACGCACGCGTGCACGCACACACACTCTCACACACACAAACTCCCCTTTTCACACACACACACACACACACACACACACACACACACACACACACACACACACACACACACACACACACACACACACACACACACGCCTTGGGGAGAATCTATTAGCTCTGAACAGGATCACACCTTTCGTTCCAGTAATGTGAGTGCTGGACAGCCGGTCTGGCTTGAGAGATAGAGCTCACAACTATCGCAGTCAAATTAGGATTTCGGGGGAGAGGGAGAGAGAAACAGGTAGAGAGAGGGAGGGAAGAAGAGCGTGATTAATCACTTTTCATATTATACCTTGTCCTCTCTGTAGCCACTATCTCAGACGAGCAGCACTGCTATTTGACAACACAGGATGTATTGAAGATGGAAATTAAGGAAAAGTCTCATAATCCATAAACTTGATGGGGGGGAGGGGGATGAGGGAAAAAATAAGTTTGGTGGTTTAAATGTGTGTGTGTGTGTGTGTGTGTGTGTGTGTGTGTGTGTGTGTGTGTGTGTGTGTGTGTGTCTGTATCCTTAGTAGTTGAGGAAGTAGGCAGGACTCATGAAAAAATAGTCCACTTGCTTTACTCTTCATTTAGACAGTAAGCGAGGGAGGGGGAAAATGTACAGAACAAACAAATGAACCTATAGAGTTACCACTCACACTGAAAAGAACATCTAGTACATTAGCAAACACCTCTTATGCTGCTGAAAATACTCTATCAGCTGCAATCTTGCGCTTACATTACGCACAAATAGTCAGGAGATGTGAGGAACACAAGATTACAGGACAGGGATGGACAGCGATTAAAATATCATGCGTGTGGAAAAGTGCTGGAGAGAAAAAGCATACCCATAGCCCCCTACTCCCCCTAGGAGAATCCTATTCACTGGACCCTCTCAGCTGTGTTATAGGGCTGGATGCTACTGTGCAGGTAAATGTTAAGGTAAAAGCCTGCTATATAATCAAGACCACTCTGAAAGCACTCTGCAAGCACTCAAAACTCACACACACACAAACACACACACACACACACACACACACACACGCAGCATGAACTTCCACAGACACCCTCTGTCCTTCCACGTTGATTGACAGCCATCTACACTAGGATAATCATTACACTATACCTTGGTTTGGGTAAATCAATGGGCAACAAAAACACTCACATAGGAACCATCAATAATGCACAAAAGTAGATGCACTGGCCTCCAGAGGACACCACCATTACCAAGAATCCCCCTGGGTTAAATCCGAGGAGACAGACTCACACACACACACACACACACACACACACACACACACACACACACACACACACACACACACACACACACACACACACACACACACACACACACACACACACAACAAACACACAACCGCCTTCACTTACTTCTTTGTCTTGCTCCCCACCTGCTTTCCTCCCACTTCCATGTGTGTGCGTTTGCTTTGACCCGACTTCCTTGAAGGAGCACAGCCCTTCATGAGAGGAGAAAAACGGCATGCATCAATGTGTGTGGTTTCTTCGGTTTGACCTGCACTTGTTATGTTGGCTTCTAGCTGCAGGGCTCTCTCAGCGGGGAGCGCGTCATGCACTGCACACTAAATGGCTGATGAACGCTACGCTCTAGCTTCAACACAGCCAGCCTATACTGGAACAATGCTGTTCCGTTGGCTGGTGCACAGCTGGACTTGCTATAGGGCCAGTGAGAGAGGAAGATGTGGGGTAAGTCATAATAATAATACAAAGGACCCTGGGAGAAACTTTGTATCATGTTAGGCCGCGGTCACTGCATCCAGTGCAAACCCGCGTGTGACGGAAACAGTACAGGCGTACAGGAGGGGTGCCAGTCACAGGGGCCCTAATGAGATCCATGTCACATCCTCTCCAGCTCGCCGGCAATAAGCAGCTCTGCTGAAGTGGGGTGCTTGTTTTCCCAGACAGGGATTTGGCTTTTAGTGTCTCATCACGAGACGACTCCTTATACCGCCTCCTCTGCTTTGATTGGGTGCCTGGGTGCGTGTGCGCGTGCATATGGAGATCTCCCCGTTTTGTTTAGACTGTTTGTGTCTGACTAGTCTTCCAGCCTTTAGGCAACTTTGTTTGGCTCATTGTGTGTGCCTGTGCGTGCGCGTGTTTGTTTGTTTGTGTCTTTGAGCCCGTGGCGGTGTGTTTGTGTCTGTGTGCGCTTCTGCCTCTCTGCTTCGTCTAGCTTCCTTGATCAAATAAGACTAGGGGAACTAACTGGTTTAAAAAGAAATATGTGTGGCGATGGATGGAATCAGATGGGCAGGCACACATACAGACATGCATTCACACACACGCGCACGCACACACACATGCGCGCGCGCACACACACACATGCACACACACACGCGCACACACACACACACACGCGCACACATGCACACACACACACACACACACACACACACACACACACACACAGACACACAGACACACACACACACACACACACACACACACACACACACATTGACAGGGTGTTGATGTAGATGAATATGTTGCCCCCTGTGGCTAGTGCCTCTAATCTATCGCAGTGTGCATTTATTCCAATCATTTCCACACATGTTAATTTCAAAAACGCTGCAAAGGGGTGAGTGTCTGTGTGTGCATGTGTGGGTTTGTGCGCTTGTTTGTGTGCATGCGATAGAGTGTGGGCCTGCTTGTCTATTTGCTTATACATATGGAGGGGATATTGCAGAATATTCTTCTATCACAGTTGAGCTTTAACTTATTACACACAGAGCCCTCTGAGGCACTTTCAAATCCAAACACACACTCACACACACACACACACACACACACACACACACACACACACACACACACACACACACACACACAAGCATGCAGGAAAGCCGGACAGGATTTCCAGAGAGAAAAGCCAGCCCAGAGGACACCCAGCTAGAGTTAAGTCGCATCTCTCCAATGTTCACCACTCCAGTCCTGATGAGATACGGTCTGCAGCTGTTTGTGTTCGTCTCTATGATAATGCAATCCCACCATGACACATGGCGAGATGTTCCCTCAAACTCTCCCCTCCAAACTTGGAGACGAGTGAGCTTTGATTGAAGTTTGTCGGCTGTGATTGGGCATTGTATGTGTCGAAGCAGTGTGTGTGTGTGTGTGTGTGTGTGTGTGTGTGTGTGTGTGTGTGTGTGTCTGCTCTACCCGTTCAGCAAGAAGAGCCGGACTGTCAGCCCCCCTCTGTTCCATCTCTGCCCCAATCTCAAATCCATCCATCCACATCACCCAGAGTCCTAGTCGACCAAGTAAATGTGGGATCACTTCATCTACCCCTCCCTCTGTGTGTGTTTCTGTGTGTGTCTGTGCAAGTTCCTGTAAGCTACTTATTTTGAAGGTAATGTCTCAATATACCACATGTGGTCAAGTATTCTTATTAATAAAAATGCTAGTACATAAAATTGGCATTCTCAAGGTTTGCTTTCAAGAAAATAACTCCTGAGTGATTGTGAGTGTTTGTGCGTGCGCGTGAGTTCAGCACACTCTAAAAGCTAAAAGCTGTGTGCCTCTTCGTTGTTTGCCGTGTGTGTTTTGCGGAGTGTGTCCTGTCGCTACAGTTGACCAAGGCATTTAGCCTCGCGGCGCACAGGACAACTCCCCATTTCCGCTGTGTGATTGGACTGCCAAACACCATGGAAACAACCGTCTGTCATCAGGCGGTTGAGGGGAAAAACAAGTGGAGTAGGGACGTGCACACGTGTACCATATTTCATGCCAAATACACACGCTACACGCTAACATGCATTACACCCCCCCCCACACACACACACACACACATACACGTCAGACAATCAACCACACACACGTTATCACTTCAGCTCACTAACGCTGTATACATATCTGTAGAACCATGGGGCTGTTGGTAAGGGATATGTGTGTGTGTGCGTGTGTGTGTGTGTTTGTGTGTGTGTCTGTGTCGGGGAATTCTGAGAAAAGAGTGCTGGTTCTCTGCCTGCGTTCTCCTCTCTAATTACCCTCAACCCCCACCTCACCTCATCTCCCTTCATTAAAGCTAACACTATCACGGCAACCTGACAGAAAACACATGGCCTTCTACACAATACACAGGACATGCAAATAAACAATGAAGCTCCCCACTGCCTCCCTGCTATAATAATAACAACATAGGACGTTTGACCCCAAACGGCTACCCTGAACCGTACGACAGGGTACGCGAGGACACACAGGCAGTCTCTGAAACTCTATATATGTTCACATCAAAGAGGATGATTCACACTTCAAAGATGGCGATGAGGTGATCGGTGCCCCTCCGCTCTGAGGGTGGATAACTCAACTCAGCTGAACGCTGATGAGGTAGTGTTTGCCAGTGTTTCTCAAATAGTGGGCTCTGACTCCAAACACATTCTGAAATCGACAAGCAGCAGGGTGCAGATTAGTTACCTAGAGGCCATAGAAATAAATAAAAAATGAAAAGAACTTGCAATTAATTCTTAACCTAAAACAGGTCCAGGGATTCATGGGATTTTTGAGTTCATGGCAAAGTATTGGATTTATAATTATATACTAAAGCAGTACATCTTTAATGTAACTGTGATGGAAAAAAAACAGATTAAAAAAGTTATGTAGCTCAAACAAAATGAAAATGTTGAAATGTCCCCAGCGATGATGCTATCTTAGCTAATTACTGTCAGCTGACAACTAATGAGAAATACTGAAAAACAGTGCAACATAAACACGAAACAGAAACACGTTTGAAATATGAAAGAGTTATTTGTTTAATTATGAATAACGAGGCTAAATAGATGCAGCTAATCAAATGTTGATTATCTCCACATCAGAGGGGTTCTCTGTTGGCATAGACTTCCTGTGTAGGCAGCCTGTCCAATGTCATAAATAGCCTTTGAGTGACAGCTGATAAAGAATCGTGATTAACTGAAAGGTCATATTCATTAATACCATTTACCAAGTACGCACACCTACACCCACTCACAAAGACTCTTAGAAACAATTTACACACACAGACCGTTGACTGAGTAATCTTAAATGATGAATTCTTATAATTGAATACCAAAACAAAAAACATATTAACATATCAACGAATGATTTGTGTCACCCTGGGCATTCAATAAACATGTTTGCTGGAAATGGTTTTTCACCAATATGTGTTTTTGCGTGCGTGAATGCCTTTTTTCTTGAAGGAAGAAGTTGAAATGTGGCAATATACATTTAAGCACATGATTACAATCATTCAATAATCTCTTTTCTTGTCCTTGATGTTTCTCTTTTTTATTTCTCTCTCTCCTTCTCTCTCTTCCCTCTCCCTGACGTCAGTCCCCAAGGTCACGGCTGACTGCTTCTCTGACCTATGAGTTACGAGGAGTAAAAACTGGAACATAACCGTACACTCACAACACACACACACACACACACACACACACACACACACACACACACACACAGTCATAGTCATACACAGACTCAGACATCCACAAAAAGCTGGCCAGCACTTTCACATCCCTGCTAATGATTATCTATTACTTCAATGATAATCGAATAGGTTTTAATAGGCTATAACTGCAAACGCATTTTATGGCTAAAGGGCAACGATTGTGTGTGTTTGATCTGTAGTGAAATCTCACTTTACGAATTGAAAGATTTTAGACCCATAAATAGAATAGAACAGAGAGAGAGAAATAGAGAGAGAGAAAATAATGAAAATGCGTTGAATTTTACAAGCCAATCGATTCGTTGTTACTTATGATCAATCCGATACATAATATAATCTGACAAGTGCAGTTTAAGAAATAGAAAGGTGAGAATTTATCTTCTCGGTAATAGGGTGAGGGGAAAGGATGGGAGAGAGAGGGGAGGGGAGACTAAGGGCTGAGAAGAGATGAGCCGAGAGGGGGAGGAGAGGAGGGTATTTGTCTTCCCAGATATCAACTTGGCTTTTCAGATGAGGTTAGGGCTGCTAACAAATGGCTGTGGCCTGTCTGTACATCTATTACACACACAGACACACAGACACACAGACACACACACAGTGAGGGATGTGGGAGGAAGGCTGACCGTTTATAAGCCTGGAAACATTTCCCACCATGACACATGGATCTGTCCGTTCAGGGTCTGTGTGTTTCTTTGTGTGTATGTGTTTTGTATAGGTTTGTGTTTGAGTGCTTATGTATGTGTGTTTGAGGGAATATATGTATCATTGTTTGTGAAATGTTTGTCCCAAATGTTTTTCAGATCCCCATTCGCGTTTTCTTTTTTTGTCATTGTGTGTGTGTGTGTGTGTGTTTGTGTGTGTGTGTGTGTGTGTGTGTGTGTGTGTGTGTGTGTGTGTGTGCGTGCACGTGTGTATAGTGTGTCTTTCTGTGCCTGACTCCAGGGTGTGTATAATGGCTGTTCTGAGGTGACTGGTGTAAATACTATTGTGAGGATGGATAGACGTTGAGAGCAAAAGACCAGGAGGAGCTTGTTAACCTGAAAAAGAAAAAGTCAATGACACCTATTTAGAGAATCACTGTCACAGCCAGACCTAGCTTTCTGTGTAGGTGTGTGTGTTTGTGTGTGTGTGTGTAGGTATGATGACCCCAGTGTGATTTCTGGGGTCAGGTAATAACTGCAAGAGCGATTTTGTGAAGGAGCTCTTAGCAATCAGCCCAGCCGAACGAAAAGGCACCTACTTCACAGAAGCACACACACACACACACCACTGAAGATACGGGGAGAAGAACTGGCTGAAGAGCTCTTGGCTTCTGAACCCAGAAAGAGTTCAAACTGTAAGGTAGCAGACAGGGGATGAAAGGGAAGAAGAGAGGAGAGAAGAGGTGAGTAAAGAGGATAAAAATGAGAGAAGAGGGACAAGAGGTGAAGAAAAAAACGAGTCACAAGGAGGGACGAAGAGACAAAGAAAATGACTGGAGCGCACAGAAGTCGAAGAGGAGGAAAGGTGTATCAAGAGGGAAAACACACACAAAAAAGTTTTGATTCATTTAGACAGGGGAGCGCACAAATGGCACGTACACATCCATGGGTGCCCTGCGTGGTGAGTCATGGTGACATTGTCAGTCATTCTGACTGGCTGTGCCTGTGACCATTACCTAAGCCCCCGTGTCTCAACGATCTCTCTGTCTTGGTCCCCGTTCCCTGCCTGACCTCTTCCACTGTCTTACTTTCTCTTTCACCTTTTTTTTTCAACGGTCTATGTACTTTATGATAGTAAACTTTCGAAAGTTAGCTCGTGTTCCTGAGTCGAACAGATTGGAGTTCTGTACCGTATGGGACTCGAGTAACAACAGTTGCTATGAAACGTTTTATTCTAGAAAGCTAAACAGAACAGCGTCACTATTATCTATAACTATCATAATCACTAGTGCCAGATAGCACAGAGATCTGCAGGTCCTTACTTTTTCTATCGAAACCGTAATAAGAACTGTGGTGCAGATATTGGTTTAAAATCAAATTCCACTTTACCCTCATGGTTTATTTACAGAAATGCACATGGCACAAATACAGTAGCCCTGTGATCAAGTTTGTGTGTGCAAGTGTGTGCTTGTGGGTGTCTGTGAAAATTTAAAATGAAGACTGTTTGGGCTTGGCTGGGCCTGCTGTTTATACCTCATATGTCATACTGATACTTCTGTCCAAAACACTGGCACGATCTCAACCACACGCACATTCTCTCTTCCTCTCTCACACAGAGACACTGTCACATGCACAAACAAACAGTCATCTTTAATTAACAAGTCCATCTGCTACAGCTTGCTACAGGAACGATGTTGTAATAGAAGCCAGCTGAACCTCAATGAGAGTTGAAGGGGGGGTGGAGGGGGGAGGGGGTTGGGGGTGCAACACACAAGTTATTTTACAAACTACCTCCAATGCAAATCCCCCTCCTCTGGACGTGCATAAAAAACCTGCTGATATGGTACTGAATTCCCGGTGCCTCCACTCTCTGCTGATGCTACTTTACTTTCATCCTTCCCACTCTCAAAAACAAAGGCAAAATCCTTCAGGACAGTGGATGTCCTTGAAAAAAAATATCACCATGACATGTGGTTCAGTGATCTGTGTGTGTGTGTGTGTGTGTGTGTGTGTGTGTGTGTGTGTGTGTGTGTGTGACGTAGCTGAGGTGCGGAGATAGCCGGCTCATGTGGTTTATGACCTGACAAATTAAATAGGGAGGCATGCGGCAGCCATTAAACCGCGTGTGTGCCTGTGTGTGTGTGTGTGTGAGAGAGAGAGAGAGAGAGAGAGAGAGAGCACTGAGTGAGGGGGCAGTGATCACAGCCTCATTGGACCGTTAGTGAGAGCAGAATGGTCACATTTAGAGGCCTATAAAACACCATCCCAATGAAGGCTTTACTGTGGGCGCGTGTGTGTTTGTGTTAATATGTCATGGAGCCACTTGAAGAGAGTATGCCTGCGTAGGCATGGACGACGCAGGTGCAGTAATAAGGATGTTAATATTTATGTTACGGATACTTCCACTTTCTAATGGCAACGCACCGTGCTGAGCATCTTCACACCGATGAGATCCAACAAGTTTTGTTCAGTGTTATGGAAGGAAAGAAAGGAGGCGTAAAAGAAACGCGGGATTGAAATAAGAGCCGAGTTATAAAAGTGGAAAGGAAAAAGAATCAAGCTGAGGTTATCAAAAAGGGGGTAAAGAAACAATGTTCTTTTTCGGGTGACGATGTCATGTCTTATTCATTCTGTGCATTTCCTGAAAGTAGCAAGGGAGCAAAAAGTATACAAAGACACACACACACACACACACACACACACACACACACACACAGACTTTCTTAATGTAGCAAGGGACTCAGACACACGTGTACACAAACACACCCAGACACAGACGCAAGCACACACACTTTGTTAATGTGGCAAGGGACTCTGGAGCAGCCTGGTCTGTTTAATGCAATGAGACATAAATACACCATGCTGACTCTGAGAGTATGCACAAGCACACATGTGTAATAAGCTGTGGATATTATTCACAATCCGAGGCAAAGAGAGTGTTAGCATCGATTCCAATGGTAGCAGATGGCAGGTATGAGAGGAGCGATGAATACAAAATAAATCTGAATAAAGTGCTGTGTATGTGTCTAGGAATCCAAACTGCAGGGAAAAGGGTCTTAATGCAGTATTTAACAGGAGAACAAGTAGATTAGATTTGTCTTAAGAAGAGAGCAGGCAACAAACAGAGTGGAGACATACATAAACTATGCCTCTCTCTAGTGCTGGAAATTGCTTGTACCATTCCCCATACTACTATCTCTGACTGAGTTCAGTAGGAGTACATCCCATTATTACAACAAAGAAAAAATAAATCACACATTTTTCATTTTTTATTCATTATTTATTTGGACGGAAAACGTCCTTTGAGAGTGAAGCCTATTACAAAGGAGTGCCTTGCAACAATGCAAAATGAATTATGCATCTTATCTGTGGATGAAACATACAGATAGATGATGAAACAGCATCAGTTACTATATGGAGTGCTCCATGGATGCATACACTGGGCACAGATGGTGGGGGTTGATTGCAAACGTACTTAAGTTTCAATAGAAAATCATGGATCTGTAATAAATCCAAGCCCACTAAACCACTGAGCTACACAGTAGGACAAAGAACCACACTGATGTATTTATGTGTTTGCTCCTTCGTTCCCTCTGTCTCCCTTGAAATCGCCAACATAACGGGGAAGTTAGCGATTATTTCCCCTGTGATATTACAGAGTGTTCCCTTACACTCACTAATGCTTGGATAAATGTTGATGAGATTTGCGTTATCCTGGAGACATCACACTCACACACACGACACATGGGACAGGCTGACCACATGACCACCAACGCTGGCTACCATGGAAACTGTCTCCTAAACCGGTGGGAAAAGGGAAGGAGAGGTCAGAGACGAGTACAAGGAGAGACACGCTATAAAAGAGAGAAAGAAAGAGGGAGTAAAAAGATGGAAAGAAAGAAAAAGACAGAGCGAGTGACCTGGCTGCAGGGTAGGACAGTGGTCTCCCATGACAACCACTAGTCCGGTGGAGAGGGCGGACAGAGGGGACGAGCAGAGTAGAAGAGGAGGAGAGGAGAGGCGGGATAAACAGATAGAAATGCATACAGAGTAGAAAGGCTTTGAGGAAGACGGGAATGAGAAGCACGGCCAGAAAAAGGCATAAAGAGGGAGGAGGGACACGTCTCAGAGACTATGGGGTCCTGGACGATAGAGGACCGAGGAAAATGACAAAAGAGGAGAGTGGGAGAGAGATAAGAAGTTGGGGAGGGGGATGATGAGTGGAGGACAGACAGTCAGCGAGGTGTGACAGGGAAGACCTTGAGGTCAGCAACCATCAGCTTTCTTTCGCCTCTCTGTCTTTCTCACCTGTCACACCGATGCCGGCACGTTTGTGCTCAAGTGTGCACACGTTTGCATGTGCACGTGTTAAGATGAGTGTTTGTTTCGGCCTGTATGGCTGTGTGCTTTTGCACCCTCTGATGAGAGTATCATTAGCTCAGCCTTGTGAAGGTGCTCTTGTGTTAATTGAGCGGTTATTTTCTTGTTGTCGGAATGAACAGAGAAAATTAGACTGGAGAGGACTGTTGTACTGATTGGTACAGTAGAACTCTCTGGGGGCACTCGTGTAGAGTGTGTTTACTATAAGGCCCCGGTGAAGTTCATAACAACACGTTACAGGAAATGGAACCAGCCACTTCTCTATGGCAGTTTGTTGTTTCGCGTAACAACCAAAATGGTTCTTGTTTTATCTAGACCATATTCTGGCATGGTTTATATTGTTGCGTTAATTTTTTTATTTGTGGATAACTGGGATCAGCTCACATCGGTGCCGTGAACATAGCATTATTTTAGTAGAATATCAAACATTAAGTTTAGGTCTTTTAAATTACTTACACAATGTTGAAAGCACATTCTTATACTGCATGGTTAGGAACACATCCAACTGTGCCCTAGTATGTATTTTGAGAAAGAAGTGTCACCATTTATTTTTGTTTTTGTGTCTGCTACTACATGCAGGCACTTTCCTAACAAAATATGGACTGAATCACAAAAGTTGGAAACTAGCTGCTCTCCACTGGTTTTCATGTCATGTGCACACTGAACATTTTACAAAGTAATCAGGGTTTTGCAGAGGTAAAAGTTCCTCCCCATGGGGACGTATGTATGTGTGTGTGTGTGTGTGTGTATCTCATACAGAATGCCTGTCCTATATAGAATGATAATTACACCCTCCATTTGAAGCCTCTAATTATGCCCCCTGTGTTTCTTTCTCTCAATCCCTCTCACACAAACACGCACACACACACACACACACACACACTCACGCACACACACACACACACACACACACACACACACACACACACACACACACACACACACACACACACACACACACACACACACACACACACACACCAAGCTGAAAACAGAAACACTGTGAAATTGGCCATGAGGAGCATGAATGGCATCGTCTTACGGGATGACTGCATTAATACAGAGGAGCATGAGGAGGAAAGCAGTAGATCAGAAAGGAGGAGAATAGAAGAGAGAAAATGGGGTGACGAGATGAAAGAAGAGGGAAAGTTTGGCGCTGGTATCTGTGTTAATCTTTCAAGATATCACTGACTTTCCTACTATGACCATCATCCTCTGCGTCATTTCATTACACATTCAGTTTATTCATTTAAAATGACAACCATGGCTTTATAGTCTGTGTAATAGGCAATGACCACCCATCTGCAATTGGAAAAGCTTCAGTCTCTGCTCTGGTATCTGCGTAAATCTTTTAAGATGGCTTTGACTGTTGATCTGCAATTGGAGACGCTCCAGAAAGCAATTAATCATGAAACAAACACTTATATTCCATCATTATAATTCGGTGTGTGTGTGTGTGTGTGTGTACGTGTGTGTTTGAACGTGCCTTTGTAATGTGTGTGTGTTTGGATCTGCGTGGCCAGGTGAAAGGAAAGGGTCTATGCTGGGTCAAAGCAAAACAGCTGCCCGGACACACAGACACAAACACACAGGTCTGTACCTATTAGCTCAGCTGGCAGCCTGCAACCAGCACTCCTCATCTGCGTTCACTGACCATACTGTCTACCATACACACACACACACACACACACACACACACACACACACAGCAGCAACACATTACCTATACCTCTTCTCCATGTCAGCAGGGAACCAAAAGAATCAGGTTGACATGGAAGCCCTGTCTCCCTCCCTCTATCCCTCTCCCATTAGTCCTCTCTTTAACCTTTTTTCTCCTGGGAATATAGGACCATCTCCATGCTGTGGTGCTAATTTGATTCTAAAACATTCGTTCATGACATTCTCCACACACACACACACACACACACACACACACACACACACACACACACACACACACACACACACACACACACACACACACACACACACACAATGCCACTGTGGCAGCTTGTGCAGTGAATCTATAATCTCATATCTCATTAGAGATGGGAGTAATGTTCTCTGACCCTTCCTTAAAAAGGCAATGCAATATGGATAGATTAATGGTGCCAACATTGAGGGATCAGGGGGAAAAGTTATCTTCACTCGAACCTGAAGATGCTATGACATTTTTCAGTTCTAGTTCCTTCAGCTACGTACTTAAACTCAGGGACACAAACAATTTGTTAAGCTGTGCGTGAATCCGGGGAGCTCTTGTTCGACATATCCAGTGTTATCCATTAGATAAAGCATTATCATTAGAAGACGTGGGTAGACCAGTTGCATGTCACACACAGCCAGGATGAGGCAAACATCCTTTCATTTCGGCTGCAGGCTCCCCACTGGTCTACCATTAGGGCTCTAAATTTCAGTCTATCACAGCAGGGGTGTGCAGACACTGGGAACCCAAATAGGAGCGGGAAACAGAGAGAGAGAGAGAGAGAGAGAGAGAGAAAGAGAGCAGAAAGAGATGCAAGACAAAAAAAAACTGAAGAAAACCAGAGGAAGCAGTAAAAGAGCAAAGTAATAGATGATAAAAAGAGCACTGAGTAAATGAGATAGAGGACTCCTCCTCCTCATGGTTCCTCTGCCCTTTTCCTATTCTCCACATCCTCCCTGCACAGCATGAGCACGCCTGATAAGATAGGAGCAGCGGTGATAGATAAAAAAATAATTTGCCAGAGAAAAACAAAGACATTAAAGCAGCGAGAAGCCAGGCACCTACTGGTTTATGCTGGGAAATCAAGGGGGTCTTCCAAACAGAGAAGTGGGAGTCAGTCCAACGTGCTGGCATTGCGTTTCACCTGCATAGAGTAGAGCTTGCAAATAGCCAGGTGTAGGATTATGAATCCCAAGGGGATAACTCAACTCTGCTTCTTCGGGTTTCCATTTGTTTCACATATCTAAGTGGATGAGAGACACACACACACACACACACACACACACACACTCACACACACACACACACACACACACTGGGTTCCCGACTGAACCAATAGGATGATATTATTGAAATGCCCAACCATGCAGGTCTGGTAAAATCCTTTATTTTCCTCTCATTTTCTGGGACCGTTATAATTCACAGGCTTACCAGGGTAGCTTTCAGCAAAATTAAAATATGAAAAAATATGACTTGTATTTCCACAATTTGCAATGCGAGCTCTCTGCTCGTATTCACAAGTAAGTGGTGTGTATGATAGAGGCCTGCACAAAGCTCTTCAAACAACAGTTGGACCTTTCAAGCCACCATCTCTTTTCCTAATCATTTGCTTTCCTCCTTCACTCCATTGGACTCCCTCCCTCATTCTGGGGCAAATGTTTTTTAGACCCCTAGTCACCATGTTATTAAAATATTCACTCTGTCTGTTCCTTGAATGCATGTCTTTGCATCTCCATTACAGTAATCGACTCCCCATTGGGAGCCCCATGGCGAGTAAACCAGGACTGCTTCACGCAAGGTTCAACCTTCCCTTATAAGATTACTACGTTAGGAACAGTTTTAGACCTTAGACATTTCCAACTCAAGTTTCAATGAAAAATAAAGAGGAGCTTGGCAGGTTCAACAAAACACAATTCAGTAACAAAGCTGACAGGCAGACAGATTAAACATCTAGGGGATGGTTCACCAGCTTGGACAATCATGATTTTCAGTCATAGAACAATACACTACTTGGTTTACGGTCAGCAGAATAACCACTTAAACGTATGTCAATATACAGATTGATTACAAAGATTTAACCAGGATAATTTCACAACCTCAAGGTTTGCATCACTTGGAACATATGGAAGATCTGCAACACAATTATGTGACTTATTATAAAACACACAGCGTTTCAGCTATGATTCAGACATTGCAATCATTGCATCCGGTGTTTTCAGTTTTGGCGGTCTGCAAGCACACCCTTATGTTTCCTGGTCTAACCTTAGATCGAAAGTGATCTGTCAGTTCAATTAAACTTGCAGCCAAATGTTTGGTCTGACCACAAATGTCATACACGTTGACATAACGTTGTAAAATCAATGCAGAAACGCTTGTCGAGACACACTGAACCAAAGATGATGCTATCCTCAAACCATTTAATGAAAAATCCTTGTCTGGTGTGTTTGAAAGTTGTTTTGGAACCACAGTTGTTTAGCCTGTACATAAAGTCCTCTATCTATTGGCTGCCAGCTCAAAGAACAGTTTAAATCAATCTGCCAGTTTGGGCCCTGTGCTGAATGCAGGCCCAACATGGGTTAGATATGGAGCTTTGTTATAGCCATTCTGTTAAGCATTCAATTGTCTGCAGACAATATCTACTTCAATTTCTGTATCTACTACTGTATTTATATCCATGAGACATTTCAGTTATGTCTAACAGATGAAGAGATGATAGTGAAGCACAAAGGCTGTTGTACAAGAGTGCACTGGTGTGCTTGAAAGAAAGCTGCTGCAGTAGACTTGGGTTCGGAGAGAGAGAACATGCTAGAGTTCTACAGGGTCAAATAGAGATCACATTAATTGGCTGAGGGTAAGGTGGATGGGGGAGATGTCACAGGAAACCTATATTCAGACCTCATACATCATAAATGACTGACAGCGCACTTACTATTCCGAGCAGAACAATCAGCGTCACACACTGTTAATGCGGCCTATTGACTATTCAGCCAGTGATTGAGCACCCTCCAGTGGCCACTAGAAAAATACAGTAGAAATACTAGGGACCATTTCCAATACATATCTCTAGTGCAGGTATATGCAATCGAATGCTCTTTTAAATCCATAGTTGAATCTGTGTATTCACGCATCTTATAGCGAGGTACTTTAGTTACAAGGTAGCAAACAAAATGTTATTCTATGTGAATATACAAGATAAATATAGAACATAAGATTTAGATGATTAACTAGATTGTAAGCCAATGGCAAAATCTGTTACATATACATTGATATTAACAATTTCTCAACACCACACATTGTAATCAGCTAATCAAATGTCATGCCCATAGAAAAATAGATACAACCACCTGTGAAATAAAGTAACTTAAAATGACAACATTAAAATAAATTGAGGGAGATTGAGTGAGAGCATCACATTTTATTTAAAGTGAAAGCTATATTTATACAAAAAGATTAACGTTGTTTTTATTATGCGAACGTTTGCACTAGGACAGAATTCTGACAAAGAAACCATCACACACTTGAAGCCGCAAATGTTTAATCGCACATCACAAACTGATGACAGAAGTACTAGCTTATCACCATGACGATCAATATCACATTAAAACATCGGTAGAAAAAACATCCCCACCTGTTTACCATGGCTATGCAGATTACCATTAAAATCAAGAAAAAAAAACTATTGAAAAACAATTCATCGCCTAAAATCAGGACAAGAAAATTTTTTGTCAAGAGAGCGATGGAACTCTTGAACTTGATTCATACAGAAGGAAGAGAGCTTGGATTTAAACCTACAAAGTGTAGACAAAAGTACTAGACACCTTAGGTCTTCCTCTCCTCTTACTAATTAGCACATTCCACATTCCTCTCAGCATTAAAAATGTGTTAACACGTGAACGTTCCTGCGATAAGCAACAGAAACAGGCCTGACAGCTCCCTCGGGCTGGATTCAACGCCTCTTGTCTTTCCTATCAGACTTATGGCCTCTGTCACTGCGAGACGACCTCTTCCCCTCCGGACTCCTCCTCTTCCTCTTCGGGTCCTTGGACTCTCTTCTTCCACCTCCACCCCCTGTTTTAGAGGACTTGTGGCTCCTCTCTCCACCCTTCTTCCTCTCTTGTTCCCTCTCAGAGGGCCTTCTTCTCTGCTTCTTGTCCCGGCTTCGGCTGCGACTACTATTAGACGAGGAAGAGGAGGAGCTTCCAGACGAAGAGGAACTTGATCCCGAGGAACTTGATGAGCTTCCGCTAGAGGAGGAGCCTGACGAGGAGGTACTGCTGCTGCTCTTACTACGCCCCTTTCTCTTTTCCTTCTTCCGGCCTCGGGTCTCCTCCTGGCCCCCCTGAGGGGCCGGGTTGGAGCTGGGGGCCTCTGGGGCTTTAGGCAGAGGGTCTTGGGGGCTCTGGCTCTCAGCCTCTGCGCCCTGAACCATGTCTACCCCAGGTATGCTGGTGTCCAGCCCATGCTCAATGAGGGGTATCTGGGCAACAGGGGCTGGAGGCACTACCTCGGGTGCAGCAGGCTCCAGGTCTGGTACCCCAAGCAAGGGGACAGCTACCACCTCGGGGCAAGGGTCGGGAGCATCAGGGCTGGGGAGGGCGAGGTCAGCGGGCTGGGCTTCCTGCTTCTCTTCTAGGATTGCGGTTTCAACCACTGTGGGGCCTTGGACACTGTCTACCTTAACCGATTCCTGTTTCACTTCTGTCTTCCTCTTTTCCTCTTTACACTTGCTTTCCACCTCTACTGACACTGGAACCTCCCCTGTCTTCATGCCACCACCTTTACTCTTCCCCTCCTCTTTCTGCTCTGACCTCTGATCTCCCTCTTCCCTGACCTCCATTAGCTCTTCATCATTCTCTTTGTCCTTCTTAGAGCCCTTCCTCAATTCTTTTTCCTCCCGGTTCCCCCCCTTATCTACTACCCTTTCCTCGCGTTTTTTCACTTTTTCCTTTCCGTTCTTCTCTTTTTCATTCCTCTCTTTTTCATTCCTCTCCTTCTCCTCCTGCTCTTCCTCCTCCTCCTCCATTTCTATATCGTCACGGTTACCTGTCACTTTAACTACCTGACCCATGGGCTTACCATCCTCTGAGTGGTCCGTCTTCGTTGCCGTAGCAACCGCCTCCTGGTCCCTCTCCCGCTGCGACTGTCGCCGAGGGCGGGACTCCATCTTACAGAGGTGCTCAGCAAACGCCTTGCTCCGCTCCTCAAACACAACTAAACCCACACACAGGATATGAGTTACTTATTTGCTATTTAAGACATTTCAGTTGATTTATTCAATATGTTTAGATAAACACAATCAAGACCAAGACATTTTAGGGATCTGCTGATACCCTGATAAAGCACGTACGGTTTGATCGCTTACCATTTAGTTTTTTCTGAGACTCTTCAAGGAGCTTTTGAGTGGCGGAACACATCTTGGCAGGCAGGTAGAAGAGGTTGGGCTTGGCTTTGGTTCGGATGTACTTGACCAGCTTAGCATTGTGTCCGTTCCACTCCTCTTGCTGGGAAGAGATAGGTAGGGAGAGAACAGCGTAAATAGAACAAGCTGGAAACCTCAATAGCCATTAAAAACCCTGCATGTAAAATAATAGATGGCAAATAAATGGCATATGCAACTTATCAGTACATTACCGTAAAGTTAATTTGTTTGCCTTGAAAAAAATAAGTAATAATAATAATAACAATAAAAAACAGCACAGGAGGGTGGCCAATTTACAAAAAGGCTTTGTAGGAAAAAGGCAATCCGTATATAATCCTTCAAAGGCACAAAAGAACCAGTAGCATATGACAACGTCTTACCAACTGTGCGAGCTCCAATTTCTGTTCCAGCAGCCGAAGTTCTGTCTGCTTGGCTTTCCTCTCCTCAAACAACTCCTTTCTCTCGCTCTCTATTCTTTTCTTCTCCGTCTCAGCCTGCACTTCCAGCTTCTGCTCAATCTCACAGCGGCGCTTTTGCTATGAACAGGGAGGGGCGGTAAGTGGACCAAGAGAGGAACACAACATTTTTTACTTTACAGCAGTGGCTAGATTCCTACAGGTGAAAACGATGTCTAAACTAAGCGATGAGAACCACTAATCTGATCTACCCCCTTCTCACCTTCTCTGTCGCCACATTGGACTCCTGTTTGAATTTCTGCAATGTCCCCATCAAAAGGCCAAACATGCGCCGATTCCTTAAAGATACAAGCAACATAGAATGTCAGGTAACAGTTAAGAAATGGACTTCTGGATTCTGACAAAGACTAGTCCACAAACGATGCTGATCTAGATTCTGATCTAAGAGCAGCAGTAGCTTTAACCCACCTCTGCTTGCCCCTTTCATCAATGGTCTGATCCTGGATCAGATCTCGGCGCGTGCGCTCCTTGGAGGTAGCAACCACTGATGACTGCAACGCTGGCTGGAGCAGAAACAGGTAATGAAGGTTAGCTCCAAAGACTTACAGTAAAACAACACAAATGTTAGGGAGAATGTTTCAAAATGCTGGAACAGATCAATCTCTACGGGTCAAAATTGACAGTAGCCAATAAGAAATATCACCTTTGTTTTACATATTTCCAAACTGAGCACGCAACCTAATCAGTCCGGCCCTTACAATCATTCCCTTAAACTGTGAGAACATTTGGTATTGACAAGAGATATGAATTAGGTCCATTAACAAAAAAGTGTGCTGTTCGTGGCACCACAGTTTTGGTTGCACCAAATTGGGCACCCGACTGACGAAATTACTTTGATTAGATGGCCCTTACTTAATTACTAGTCCCTATGACATTAAATGGTACACTTCAAAATCACTCATTTGAATGCATTCTTTTTTTTTTCAATGGAACTGCACAGATATTTAGTAAAACAAAATTGGTTGCGGTCTGGAGTGACTACTAACACTATATCACCTTTTTGACATCGTCATCATCCTCAGCGTCGCTGTCATGACGTGAGTCTCTCCTGGCTCTCTGGTCTCCAGCCAGTCTAAGATTACAACAGTAAGTAAAGCACAACTTCAAATACTAACTTTTAACCAATAATTTTCTTTCAATGTAAAACAAATGCCCCATTACATTTAACTTCTTACTACTATTTGTACTAGGAATGGTTCTAAAAATACTGAAGTCTTAACTGCAACAAACAAATTGAGTGCTGGATGCAAGGCTAAATTATGGCGGTATTGGCAATATATTATTGTGATAAATTCCTCACCTCAACAGGGCCCCTTCAATGTCCCTCTGCTTAGCTGGGGGCCCACCTCCTATGTCAGAGAGTCCACGCCTGGAGACAAATAAATAACATTTAAGAGGCAAAAAAACACGTATTTAGTAATGTACATTTATACAATTAGTATTTGTTGTTAATTGAATCAACATATATAATAATACCTCAGAAGGTTGATTCCTCGGCCTCTACCTCCAACGCCCAGGCCTGGGATGGGGCCACCGGGTCGTCGCACTTGTCCCGGTCTAGAGAGATAGGCATAGCACCCAAATTATTCTCACATTGTAACACAAATAATATTTACCTAATCTACAACAGCCGTTGAAAAACTGAATTAGTACACAAACGAGAAGAAAGGCCGTGTGACAGTGAAACTGCTGCCAATGGAGGGGTAGGGCCCACAATGGGGCACGGCTACTTTCATTCTACACGAAACAGTAGCTAGCAAGAATGCGTATCAAACACACAGAGAAGCTAAACGATCATTCTTGGATCCGAGAAAGCTTGAACTTATTGTGAGCTGCTTTATTACTTAATGCGTTTAAATTACAAGATTGAGCAAGGAATAGTCAGCTAGGCTTCTAGCTAGCAGCTAGGCTTTTAGCTAGCAAAGACAAAGTTATGCTAGGCAACGTTAGCTAAGCTAGCCATTGTTGCATGGCCCACTGCCTCACGCGAGTACCGTCACAAACATGTAACCGCAAATGTATTTTCCCAAAAATTTATATTTTATGTCTCACCTAGATTCATTTGGATCGCGTCCTGTTAATTTACGTATGTTATCGTCCACATTTCTCAAGCCCTCCTTGGCTTTTTCAAGCTGGTCTTGCAAACTTCGCACTGCCACCGCCATCTTCACACAGCGAGTTCCCTCAGTCGAGCCTCACGCGCTAAGCATCACTGGGAAATGAAAATGCTTTGAAAGCCTCATGCCATGGTCCGGCCTCAAGTGGCAGGATTTACATTAAACTAGGTTTAGCTAAATCACCTATACAAAATGCCTGAAATTGGCCAAAAAATTCTCGTAATTTTGCAATAAAGACGAAATTATATCCTCTTCAAAGTTTTACTGTCGATTTGCCGATATGTTCAAACTATTTCATACTTGAGGCTTCTCCACACGAAGATTTCATTGCGAGACCAACACAGATTATTGCCAACTGCCAGCACCACTGCATTTCTGTTTTGAATGAACCCTAAAAGATAGAAGGTGGGCTTCCTATACTGACGGAATGATCGAACACACAAGGTGCAACAAAGTACTGTATTTAATTATGTTTTCGGCATATCCAAAAAGAACATGCTTGTCTACATTCTTACAGTGGATTACCAACTACAATATTCATAAACAAAAATCATATTTTGTCCCAATCCTGTGCTACAGATAAATACATAAATTTAGGTCTCATGACAAAGACAAAATGCATTTTATTTTTTATAGCACAAGAGTTGTCCCTTATTCTGTAAGAGAAACAAACCCAACCCCAACAGAACTAGTCATGTCATACTTCTGCTTCATATATAGGCCTAAATAATGACAAAACAACCTTGTTGTAACGCTGCCACTAGTGCAATCCTGCATTGAGGGAATTGCATTTCTTTGGGAAATCAATGTCTGCTATTCCCTATCGCTTCCATTTCAGCTTTGCTCACAATTTCAAGATGAACACTTGTCTGAGCAGCTATGGTAACCAAAATGTCACTATTTTGGATTTCATAGTGCATTCTCATCTTCCAATCCTGGATTTAATGACTCCTTTCCCAAAGGTCACTCCTGATCAGCCAAGTCGTTCTGCTCAAAGTACCTGTCACATCAGGAATAAAAGTTGGTCAGTTGGAGCATGGCAATTTGAGGAATATAATTCACTCATCATCTTACCTGGCTACCAAGCAGATCATGAGATTCAGAGCTGACAGCCTATGGTCTTCTAGACTCTCCTAAATCCATAAAACATTTAAAAAATAAAATATAAACTCTGCAGTGGAACACAAACAGTGGAACGCAGTGGGCTAGACCTCTTAAAAAATCTCCTAAAAGACATACCAGACTGACCCGGACCTCAGCACATCTCCTGGCCAACTGACGGATAAGGGAGTGGGCCTCTGGGAGAAGGGGCTTCTCTAGACAGGCCAACAACGCATATAGCCACTGGCCCTACACAGACAGCAGGAAAAGACAGACACAGAGGGTTGAGAGTAAGTAGTAAGTAAGCACATTTTATTTAGAAAGCACCTTTCAAAACCAGAGTTTCAAGGTGCTGTACAACATAAAACATTCAAACATAAAAACATAAAATGGCAAAGAACTTTAGAAACATAGAACAGTAGAGAGAGATGGATCATAGCCCCAGTCGGTAGTATTGAAAGAGAAACTGACAGTAGCTTTACAAAAAGGTACATCTGTATGTTGCCTGGTTCTCTCTAGTAAAAATTTGCGTCAACCCAGAGCATTTGCTGAATGTTGAGACAGATCTTACCAGCTGTGGGGTAAACTCCCTCTCTTCAAACCAGTTGATGAGAAACTCCAGAACGGCTGAGACTGTGGCCTGTGAAAGAGATAGAGAGAAATATAAATTTGACGGAAGGCAAGAAATTGACGGAGAGAAAGATAGATAGGTGTGCAAAATCTATTCGAAAGACAAGACAAATACAGATACTTTTCATAATTAACATACTGACAGAAGGCTTATGTGAAATTGTATGTAAAGCCCTGGTGTAAAAATGGGACATTACATCAGCATGATATAGTTAAAACTGGGGGAATGTTGATCAAAGTGGAAACCTACCTGATTCAACCTACTGACAATGCTGAGGAATGGAGGAAAGCCCATCTGTCAAATAAAAGTTAAAACATATTGGTGGTAATGAAACACAGCCAGCAAGCTGTGACGCATCATAAATTCAAGTTTATTGTGACAACAGACTACCGGACTAACTCAGAGCTGGGTTTGCCCTATAGCTTCACCTTGACATAGTCCAAGCCTGGGTCTTTATCTCCAGCCTCAAAGGGAGGGCTGTTGAGGCAGACCTTCTCACCCAGGCAGAACTTCAGCCACCCTTCCTCATCTGTCATCTTGGGCTGGGTGAGAAACAGACAACCACACAAAGAGAGACATTGGAAAAGGTACAGACATACGGAGGTCATTTTGTCAAATGTAGTCTTTTCAATCAAATCCTCTCAAATAAACAAAATCATCTATTGGTCCCGAAATGACTTACCATCAGAACGTTGTCATCCAGTGCTTGAGTGCTCCAATGTTTTCTGTGCTTGTTGATACTCTGAAAGTACATCATGGTATGTAATGGTTAATGCCATATATGTATAAAACAGCTTAATATTCTGAAACTATGAACTTTGATCCATCACACGAGACTCATGGTCATATGATGCTTTTGTATGTCCCAAAAGTATAATGGAGACAGCTATAGCAGCAGTTTTGTTAGTCTTGTGGAAGTGGGTTAACGAGAGGTGTGTTGCATTACCTGTCTGACATCTGAGAAGGTGCTGACTTGAAGTCTCTGCCATTTCAGACTAGGAGAGTAACCTTCTGGAGCGACCTGGCAACTAGGTACCTGTTAAAACGGCAATTACATTTTGTAGCATTATATTTATAATCCCTCCTTCTGATTCTTTAGCCAAGGTATGCAGACACAGAACAACAAACTGTTAGACAACTATCTAAATTGACATCCCAGAATGTTCAGGAATGCTATCTTAATCTTAGTTATAACTAACTAGATTGATGTCATAAAACACTTTCCAAAAGCAATTTAGAGCACTATATTTAATTTTCACATGAACCGAAATATCAGATACATTTTGCTTTGCAAACAAGATTGGCATGACCATGACCCCACACACACACACACACACACACACACACACACACACACACACACACACACACACACACACACACACACACACACACACACACACACACACACACACACACACACACACACACACAAATTCTGCCCCAGGACTCACTGAGACATTTACTGTTTGCTTCTTTCTTAATTTCTTTGGGTCGATTTGGGCGACAACAACGTCTGGACACAGCGATGCCTCCAGCCTGGCAAATAGATTAAAAGTTTTTTTTAAAAGCCACTGATCTCTCTTCTTGCAACCACAATGTGTAGAGTAGACTGCTGTTTAGGCATTCAGAGTAATAATCACAAAAAACATTATCAATTTATTTATTCAGTACATTTTTTCAAGTCAAACTTACTGGACCTGTCGGAGATATTCTTGGGGATTTCTAGGAGGTCCACTCAGATCTAAAACGGAACTTGTGTCACCAGTTTCAATAGGCAGAAGTCTAGGCATCAAATCTTCTACGTCCGACTTCATTGTCGATGATATAATGTTGTTTACAAGCAAGCCAGTTACCAGGGCACTAACACCATACAAGATAGGTTAAATAATCAACACATTCCTTAAAATGTATGTTATACTGTAACAGATCTGCTAGTTCACAACTAATCGCGCAAGTTTTCGTGGGAATTCTCACATCAACAGACTAAGCGCCATTTTGTTTAGTGGCAGATCGTGACGTAGAATTCACGCGTCCGTTACCATGGCACTTTGAGGCTACACGTGCATTTTTGTTTGTTATTGGAGGGTGAGGAGGGTCAAAGTCTGAAATGTTCTCAAAGAAAATTAATAATGAACTTTAATACTTCTATTATATTATCAAACTATACATTTAGCTTACTGAAAAGCTGTTTTTAAGGATTAAAAAATAACCAAGTCACACATGTCTGGCCTACTTTGATTTAGTGCATACATTTTTCTTTTTTTTCTTCCATTTGATCTTTATTGACAGACTGCAGGGTCCATTAGAAGAACATGCAACATAACAACAACACAAACAACTGAGTCACATAACATACAAAGCATACAAACCCAATTGTACAAATACTGTTAATTATTACCCTCAAGTTACCACTAAGCTATCTTATCTGTAGTCTCTCCTCATTTGCCTTTTACCCTCCATGACTGGGAACTGAAGGCAATGTCCACTCTTTGGGCCAACTGTTCGAAGCTGTAGAACATGGAAAGCTAATATAGTGGAAACATTTTACAATCCACACAAATCATGGCTATTTTACACACGCAGCTGTTTTGGATTTTTGCTTTAATTCTTCCTATTTTTAATTGGGGTCTGTTGTCTGACTACAAGATTTGTGGAGATTCTGAATGTGAAAGTAAGACTTGTTGAAATGTTGGTGGTTGACGTGTGTTAATGGTCTGTTCTTTTATCTCTTATGGTCTGTGTGTGTGTGTGAGAGTGTGGGTGCATGTGTGCGTGCTTGTGTGTGTGTGTGTGTGTGTGTGTGTGTGTCTGTGTGTGTGTGTGTGTGTGTGTGTGTGTGTGTATGTGTGTGTGCGCGTGCGCGCGCGTGTGTGTGTGTGTGTGTGTGTGTGTGTGTGTGTGTGTAAACTTCTGTATGTTGATCTTGGGTCTTTTTGTGCGTAGGTTTGATGAGCCGGGTCAAGGCCAACAGAGACCACCAGGGACAGGACTGCAGATTCCTCAGCTTCAGAAGAGGGGATGTCATATTTGTCTACCACAAGCTCACTGGGAGGAGGGAAGACCTCTGGGCAGGAAGTGTAAGTAAACTTACTGGATACATGTACATTTGAATCAACTACATTACTGGTTACATATTGTTACATTCTATTAATAAGCTATATTTTTTCTGGAGATTTATCACTAGCCAGGCTAAAAGGGCGACACAACTATAAGCTTTAGGCTTAGGCCTAAGTTACGAATTCGGCCCAATCAAAGTTGTGATTTTTGTCAAACTTTATCAGCTGCTGAGGTGTTTTCTGTGTTTCAGATTGATAAACAGTTTGGATATTTTCCAAAAGATGCAGTGAAAGAGGAGGAGATTTATACCACAGCAGAGAAAGTTGTAGAAACACAGGTATTTTATTTCTTGTGTGTTTATGTTTTTATTGCTTCAATGTATCAATCCACCAGAAATCACCAAATCTTTTGTGCTTAAAACAGGCAATCAACTAATGTCTTCTTTTGAACCCACAGACATCTGACTTCTTCTGCATTGATGAATTTGGCTCATTAATTGAAAGCGATTCCAAAGAGGGGGTTGACGACAATGACAAAAATGACAAAGCAACCCAGACCACCAATGCGGATTCTAAGAACAAGTTTGAGAGTCCTAAAGTATCAGAGGAGTCTTCCATAGCCCACCATGACTACGCAAAGAGCGGCATCAAACAAACAGAAAACATAAAAAATTCTGATAATAAAAACAGTGACGTCTCTGAACCGCCTGGAACACAAGAAGATGCCTCTGCTCTTGATGACAGACCAAGTGAACAAGGTGGGTCACAACCCTCTCCTTCTTCTTGGATGGGGTCTACAATGACCGGATGGCTTGGGTTAGGAGGAAACAAAGGAGCTGAGGATTCAACAGATATAGAAGAAAAACAAGAGAAGCCAGAGGAGACTTTCAGGAGCAGGAAGCTGTCTCTGGATATAAATGGTCACCAATTACAGGAAGAACAGAAGAGCAGAGGGACATTTGATTGGCTAGGAGAAGGGCTGACGAGTGCGTTAACGTTTGGCCAGACTGATCAAAAGCTCAGCAAGGAAGTGGCAGAGACAGTCACAAACCTGGAAGAGAAACCAACACCGTCTCATTCCTGGTTGGATATGGGCATTGGAGATGTTTTAGGTTATGGTCAAGAGAAGGGCACAATTGACAACATAGTCAAGGCCGATGGGAAAGAGGAGGACACTGACCTTGGGCAATACATAAGCACACACAACACAGACGCTAACCAGCCTCCCGCTGCAAAAGAGCACACCACATTGGAGAGAGATGGCATTCAAGAGGAAGAATATAGCAAAACAGAAAACAAGGGAGAGGACACCAGTCCCAAAACAAGCCTGGGTGAAATGAAAGTTGAACCCTTGGAGGATGAGGGATGGTACGGAAGCCTCTATCATAATATAGCTGATCTCTATGGGCAGAAGACAGGTAATGATAATGATAAACACATGGATAAAGGGGATGATAATTTGCCAACTACAGATGTATCTCAATCACCAGTCAGGCAGGAGAACGAAAAGGAGTCGCAGTCTGTTTTCTCAGTAGAGGGAAACTCTGCTATGAGGGACTCCCTACTACAGGTAGATGAGGATGATATAGATGAGAATAACAGTAAAAAGGCCAAGAGGGTAGGTGAGGACAGTATTTACCCTGTTAGGGATTCTCTGCAGATGCAGGACAATGAGAATTTGACCGGAGTGCAAGAGGAATCAAAAGCCACTCCTGGTCAAAATGACAGAACTGCACAGACAGATAGACCAGCTGGTGTGTCAGACCCAGATACCTACATCAGAACAACTCATACAGACAGAGCACCTGGAGAAGTCTCCTCTATTGATGATAGAGTGGACAGTTTCTCTGATGAATTGAAAGAGATTGAGCACATAGCTAGTATACCTTCCATCAACAACACACACAAGGCAGAGTTGTACTTGAGTACTGAGAAAACAGACAGAATAACCACAGATGAGCTACCTGTGGATTCAGGCAAGGATGAGGAGAAGAGTATTCAAGACAAATTATCTGTAACAGAGAACTCAGTTAAGCAAGTTATAGACAGGGATGGAACAGAACTAGGAGAAAGTCCCAGAGCCAGCGTTCAGGGGGAGTACTGGGAGAGAGATGAGGAGGAGGAGATGTTACAAGAGGATAAAAGGAGGAAGGAGGATGGAATGATTGAAGAGACAAAGCAAGAAGAGAGAGGGGAGGAGGAAGAAGGAAAGACTGAGTACAAGACGGACCCCGATGATATAATACAGAACAAGGAAAAGGAGCAAGAAGAGAGAAAGATGATGGCAGAGGAGGAAAAGCAGAAAGAGGAACAGAAAGAGCAGGAGAGAAAGAGGTTGGAGGAGAGGGAGCTGGAGGAAAGAGAGACGGAGGAGATGAGAAAGAGGGAGGAACGGGTAGAGGAGGAAAGAAAAAAAGAGCAGGAGGAGATCAAGCAGAAAGAGAATAAGATAGAGGAGGAAAGAAAGAGGGAGCAGGAACAGAGAAAGATGGAAGAGGAGAGAAAGAGAGAGCAGGAGGAAAAAGAAAAGGAAGTGGAGATAAAGAGAGAGGAGGAGCTGGCACAGGAGAGAAAGAGGCGGCAGGAAGAAACTGAGAGGGAGGAGAAGAGAAGGAGGGAGAAGTGGGAGGAAGAGGAGAATAAAAAAGAGCTAGAGAAGAGAAGGTTAGCGGAGGAGAAAAAGCAGGAAGAGAAAAGGAAAGAAGAGGAAAGAAAGATGGAAGAGGAGAGAAAGAGGGAGCAGGAGGAAAGAGAGAGGGAAGCTGAGCGAAAGAGAGAGGAAGAGCTGGCACAGGAGAGAAAGAGGCAGCAGGAAGAAACTGAGAGGGAAGAGAAGAGAAGGAGGGAGAAGTGGGAGGAAGAGGAGAATAAAAAAGAGCTAGAGAAGAGAAGGTTAGCGGAGGAGAAAAAGCAGGAAGAGAAAAGGAAAGAAGAGGAAAGAAAGATAGAAGAGGAGAGAAAGAGGGAGCAGGAGGAAAGAGAGAGGGAAGCTGAGCGAAAGAGAGAGGAAGAGCTGGCACAGGAGAGAAAGAGGCAGCAGGAAGAAACTGAGAGGGAGGAGAAGAGAAGGAGGGAGAAGTGGGAGGAAGAGGAGAATAAAAAAGAGCTAGAGAAGAGAAGGTTAGCGGAGGAGAAAAATCAGGAAGAGAAAAGGAAAGAAGAGGAAAGAAAGATGGAAGAGGAGAGAAAGAGGGAGCAGGAGGAAAGAGAGAGGGAAGCTGAGCGAAAGAGAGAGGAAGAGCTGGCACAGGAGAGAAAGAGGCAGCAGGAAGAAACTGAGAGGGAGGAGAAGAGAAGGAGGGAGAAGTGGGAGGAAGAGGAGAATAAAAAAGAGCTGGAGAAGAGAAGGTTAGCAGAGGAGAAAAAGCAGGAAGAGAAAAGGAAAGAAGAGGAAAGAAAGATGGAAGAGGAGAGAAAGAGGGAGCAGGAGGAAAGAGAGAGGGAAGCTGAGCGAAAGAAAGAGGAAGAGCTGGCACAGGAGAGAAAGAGGCAGCAGGAAGAAACTGAGAGGGAGGAGAAGAGAAGGAGAGAGAAGAGGGCAGAAGAGGAGAAAAAAAAAGAGCTGGAGGAGATAAGGTTGGCGGAGGTGAAAAAGCAGGAAGAGAAAAGGAAAGAAGAGGAAAAAAAGATGGAAGAAGAGAGAAGGAAAAAGGAAGAGGAGAGACAAAAAGAGGTGGAAAGAAGGAGGGAGGAGGACAGAAAGGTGCAGGAAGAAATAGCGAGGGAGGAGGAGAGAAGGAGGGAGGAGAGGGTGCAGGAGGAGGGAAAAAAACGACAGGAGGAAATGATGGAGGTAAAGAGAAGGAAGGAGCAGGAGAAGGCACAGGAGATGACGGTAAATAAGGAGGGGCATAACACGAGGCGACGGGAGGAGAACACAGAGAGAAGCCAATTAGAGGATACTGAGACTGGTAACGTGTTTGATCACTCCCATCAGTCCACTGGTCAGTCTCCCTCCAGTGAGGAAGTTGATGATGAGATTGCTAGCCAAACAGAGAGAACGGCATTGGGTGATGAGCTGCTGCTTCCAGGTAAGACTGCTCTGGAGAATACAGATGGCTGGATAACAGAGCAAAGACTGACTGATCACCGCGCTGCAGAGAGAACAACAGCAGACCAGAGAAAAATAGCAGAGAAAGATAATGAGGGAGGTATTGAAAATAATCACGTTGAGGAGGTGATTGTGGAGAGGAATGGTAATGGTGTTGTTGACTTATTTAGTGGGTCACAGAGACTGGGTAAATCTATTGATAGTCAGGATTTGCGGTCTGAACAGGTCTTGGACTCTCACAAAGATGAAATCACCAACACAGGAGGCCCTCTCGGTCTCTTTAATAGTGCCTTTAGTTTTTTTACTTCAACTTCTGACGTGGGAAACTCAAAAGACCATGAACCACCTTCGCTGAATGAAGAGGAGAAAACACTAGCAGTCCACCTTCCAGAATCATGTCTGCATGAAACCGACCCCCTGCAGCAACCTCTCCACTCCAAACAGTCTCTCAAAACATCTGTGCCCAAAGAATATGATTACATTCATGAACAATTGAGTGCACATGAGATTGACATTCTGTTGAACCTTCTCGGAGAACATACACTTCAGTGGGTGGACTCTAGGTTGGGCGGCTCACCAGCTGTGAAGGAGGATGACTTGGTTGAACTGGCAGACATACAGAGTCTTCTGAAGCTACAAACAGACTCTCTAACCACTCGACAGTCACAGTTGCCTAACAACAAAGCCAGAGCTCTCAGATCACTACAGAAACTAGACTTACTCTTATCGACTGTTCAGAAAACACTATATCCTCTGGCTAATACAGCTAATCAAGGTATTAAAGTTATCAGTAAGAACAGTTGTTGCATGCAGAAGGAAATAATTCGCATGCTGTCTCTGTACTTGATTAGTCATTAATTGGAATATGGAGAACTTTAAGGGAATAATCATCTGTATATATTTCTTTTCAAGTTTCTAATGAAGCTTTCATAACAACTTATTTTTAACATGAAATGTTCTCTTTTAATTACAGAACATAAAATGTTCTCTTTTAATTTCAGAACAGACTGGATGCTCTGGGGAAGGCTGTCCCGTAGAGAGGAAAGATACAGACCTAAACCATGTCAGCCATGCCATCCAAACGTCTCTGACAGCAGAGACGGACAGACAGTCTGTCAGAGACCCAGAGGTAGTGACAGGGACAACGATGAGCACTAAAGCAGAGGCTGAACTCTTGAAAAGCCCTGTCACGGACGATGATAACGGCCTGGAGTCACGGGAGCCATCTCAAGGTAGTTATAATGTTAGTGATCAAACACTAATGAATAGTTCTTCTCATATAGTTATTTACTATGTCTTATTTAACATAGTGAGTGTTTGTTTTGCTGAAGTACATAGAGCTATTGTTACAGAAACCGGTTTAGATAGTGTGCGTCCGGGTCCCCTAACGCAGTGCAGTGGAAACTATTCATTCATTATACAAACAAATGTAAAATATGTTTGTGTTACAACCGGATATAGAATGAAAATATGGCCACACCTTAAACCTGGCCAATACTGACAAAATGTGACATTGTTTAGCAAATACGTATTAAAGAAGATCGTTTGCATGATCATGTCAAAATTGGTATTTTTTTCTGCTAGTGCAAATGGCAGCAATGGAGCAGTTCCTGAACTCCATTCGTCAGATCAATCGACATGGACTCACTTGTACATTGGGAACAATAGAATTTCTTAGATGGATCACTAAACAGGTATGAGTTAACACACACCTACACTATGTGGCCTGGCCTACTGCTCAGCTGTTAGTCTTGCCCCCAAACGTCACTCACATTCCTTAGGGGCTGGGCCCTGAGACTAGGCTCTGGGCTCGCATGCTACACCTAAGCAACATTACTCTGCTGAAGTGGCAACGTAAAATGAGAGAGCTGTTAAAGTTTCCTAATGGACATTAATAATGAGGTTGACCCGGTGAGTGTTGCTGGTGATTAGAAGATATAGGAAATAAACATGCACATTCTGGGGCTGTGTTCTTAGCTGTCTGTGAATGAGGGCAAGTGACTGGTGAAATTGGCAATGTTATTTATATTCTAACAAAAACTTGCTGCTATATAAATAGGACTAGGGTCTATTGTTGTAAACCCTTTACAATCAAATGCTTTCAGCGTTACCATTCAGTTAGAATACAGAAAAAATATCACAAAAAAATTGAAAATTCTAACTTTATCTTGTGGCTGATTATGTACTACTTTTATAATATCGCCTCTTCTCTGTAACATCCTATAAGGGTCGCCGTGACTCACTTGTCCAGCGTATGGCGCTGTGTGCTCTTTGTTCGTCTAATAAAAAGGGAATCAAACACCGGCGAGATATCAGTTCCTAATATTTAACAGTAATATTAACATAAAGTATATATTTGGATAAAACCCAAAGTAGTAGAGTACAGCAACACACACACTTTTATTGAATGCATATCAGGCTCATATTATATGCTTTGGATTCACCTGTTACTTTTTGTAAAAATAATGCCAGTGTGGCATTCTACAATTGGTGACGTTAAGAACAACCCATTTTGACATCCGGGGGGTGTTATTGTAAATCGTAATGAGTAACTTCAGATAGCGCAGCAAAACATTGCAATTTTGTTTCACTCTACCTTACATAATTTATGATGTTTTTTTAATAAAAATTATAGCCAATTTAGTGTTCATAAAACGGTGAAAAAATGCAACATTGCTTTTACCCTCAGATGGTCCTAAATGTTCTTACCCTGTACTTGTGAGCGTTGTTGTGACTAACCCACTGCTAGCTGTGTGAAGTGACAGCTGGGCATCTTAGTTAGCTAGCTTCCAACTGCATTCAAATGAAATAATTTAATAGCTAGAAATGGCGGATAAGTCAACAACTGACAGGTTGTCAACCGAAGCGACCGACCTCCAAACTGCAGCCGAGGCTTTCTACAGTATTGCAGTAGAGAGAGTAAAAGATGTATGTGTTGTGTCAATGGACCTCATTCTTCCTTGGTTTAGCATTATTAGCCTAGCATCCCCGTTAACTAACGTTAGCCACGTACCAAGCTAATGGTAACTAGTTAGTAGTTTATCTTAGCTTAGCATCCATTCATGTTACGTGTTTTAGTGTTTTATACTTGCTGCTTTGACAGTTTTCAGTTTATAAAGAACAGACTTTAACTAAGCCTGTTCAGCGGTCCGTACTGCAGTCTGAATAGCAAATCCAACTTAGTTGAATTACTGTTAAGTTGGTTGAACTGTTGTGTCCAGCTGAGCGAACGAGCTAATATTGGTAACAATTACTGAATGTTACAAGTAGCATGATAAACGGCTGGATCCTTCAGTGGAGTGCATAATAATATTCCACAGGTAACACCATTATTGTTTACTGCAGTGCGGCTTGTGTATCTACCTAGCCTTTTCTGTTGATCATCTATTACTTTGGTAGAGCATGATCTGGAAACATTTGCAGAAAGGAAAATATTAAGAAATTAACAAATTAAGAAAATAAAAACTTAAAAAGAATGCTGATCTTTTTATTCATTTGATTACTAGATTCAATTATTATGTAGATATTTCTCTTCAAATCAGAATAATTGAATTTTGTATGCCGTGCAAAGCCAAATCAGTATATGTTGACATCTTTTCTTTTCACTCACAAGGTGGTGTCGGTGCTTCCAGATGACATCCAACCAGGGCCTGATCTGTATGGGATACCATGGGAACCAGTCATTGTCACAGGCCTAGTGGGATTGGTCACCTTCCTGACGATCTGCTGCAGATGTTACCACTCTGTGAGTACAGTACAAAACACACACAAAATGACACATTACTCTGTCATTGCATCACTGTTCTCTTATTTTAGCTGTCATGTCTAATGCGCATTATATGTTGTTATTTGATTATGAAAAGACAAAGATAATGAAATACCCTATGTTTTACTATTCACTTGCTATGAGTATGGCAGTGGTAATACCACTATAGGATTAGGACTATATTTGAAATGTTTTTCCATTGTTTGACTGATTAGTCTAAAAATTCTGAATTCCTTTTATTTCCAGGTAAAAAGTAGACTGTACAGAGGTAAGGTGTTTCTGTTTACCAATGTGGTCCCTTCTTAGTTTAATATTTTTGAATCATTCTTTGCATCGCTCTTCATGCATCAACTCAGTGTTGTTTTGAGGAGTCACTCAAGACAAGTGTATTATACAACCTTGCCTTCTCAGTCCTTTTCTGTTTTCCATGTTGAATACATATCCTTTGAATGACCCCTTATTCACCAGTATTATCCCACAAATGCATTGATTTCCAGGCAAAGAGAGGAGAATGGGCGAACAGGTGGCTGAGCTGCTAGATGAGAAGTGTAAAGTCCTGGAGACGCTGAGCAAATGCCAACAAGAGGTACATTTGTTTTCCCTCTTGTTTTTTAAGTGAAAGTATTATTACAGATTCAAATATTTGTGTGTTCCTTTCTGTCTTGTGCAGTTTGATGAACTGGAGAGCTCCTTAAGGAACAGTGGTGTTTTGGAACACGTTGAGAAGACAGAACAGCTAGAGGTAAGAGAGCACCACTGAGGCTGAGTTGGAGAAGGCCTAATAATAGACCTGATCTACTCAAAGTATTGTTATTTAAAAGGAGTTTGGCAAGCCTCATGGTATGCTTTAGTCTGATGGCTCCCCCTTACCACACACTAGTCCAGCGCCCGACATTTGAAGCAGTCCAATCGGGACCTGGAGAAAGATTTGAAACAGCTGAAAGAAAACATGGAGAGACAGAGAGCACACCGACAAAAGCAGGAGAAGAAGGTAAGGGCTGACTAAGAACCTCACAACCTGTGGCTGAGAGAATTCACATTATACTGCATAACGCTGCATTATGCTGAATAATGCATCTATGCTGCATATGTTATATTATTTTTTTACAATTGTATACTATTCATGTTTGAGTGTTTAAACAGCTGTGATGTGTTATGTACCTTCCTCAGTTAGCGGAGTTGGAGGAAAGCATGCAAACCTTAGAAGACGAAACCACTAACCTGCAATCGCAGGAAGAGCAGGTGTGAAGCATTTGCACCTTCTGCCCTCCATCTCTCCTCCTTTACTTCTGCACCCCACATTTTGCTGTTAAATTATATGGCAAAACAATACTGTGAGTGATGGCTTTTTTTTTTTACTTTTCCCCCTCTCTGTCGCCTAGGCATTGACCACCTTAAAAGTCTACAATATGAACAGTGAGAGACTGCAGAGGAACCTGGACACAGCTGCAGAGGAGAATTCTATGCTGCAGGAGAGCAATGCACAGGTAGCGGTCCATAAGCTACCACTAGTCATCCATGTGACTAGGTCGGATTAAACCTAACAGTAGGACGGAGGAAAAGAAAGCCCTCTTTATGTCATGTCTGTGTGTAAGTGCCATATGCATGTATTTAGTTCTGGTTTTCTATGTGACAAGCAAGGAGCATACATCATGGCCAGCTTATGAGCTGAATAGAGCTTAATTTATAGTAGGAATTATGTACGGCTCTTCTTCTTCCTCGTAGCTGCAGCAGGAGACGGAGGGATGGGCCGAGCGTGTGAGTGAGCTTGAGGAGGAGATGAAGAGGAGTGAAGGCTCCTACACAGACAGGCTGCAGGAAGTGGCAATCAAGGATGAACGCATCAAGGTCAGCATTCACTCCCTATCGAAATCTTACGGAACATAAAGTCAAAATATCTTAGTGATGTTGTTTAATAACAAAAAAAAGAATAATACGTAAGATAAATGTTTTTTTATCATTTGCAGCAGAAATGTTTGTTTGCCGATTTTAGCTGTGGTGTATGTTCTGCTTAGTATCTTGAGTGAAAAGAATAAACAAGCATGTAGCAAGTGGTTGTAGAGAGTTGCCTAGTGAAGACGTTGGATCACATTCCTTATGTGGCTTTTCGTTCCTTTCCAGTACTTATCTGACACTACTCTCTACCTTGCAAGCTAGTGACCAAATCCTAGAGGTTTTTTAAAAGATCACGTTTGACAAGGAAATTACGAGTGAACTTTAATACTGTGGCACCAAGGGCAGACACCTTGACACATTTGGAAGTTTGGAAATTGTGCGATATGACCTTCTGCAGAACCCTTTGATTATACCTGCCATACCCTAGCTCTGAGCTGGTTGAAGTGCCCCAGTAACACTGTCTGTTTGTTCCAGTCTCTGACAGACTGTCTACTGAAGATGAAGGGCTGGGACTCTGACCTGGAAGGTGAGGGGGAAAACGGGACCGCTGCGAGGGAGAACGGAGAGGAAGCAGACACAGACCACCTGCAGAGGGTGCAGAAGCTGATCTATGCAGCCAAGGTAGGGATCCCACCCCTTGAATATGGAAGCCTAGCTACACTGGGTCCATCATACCACCTTAATCTCTTCTGTAGACAGGCTTCTGCTCCGTTAGCAGCTTTCCACTTTATTAAGGCAGGAAAAAAGTCGCACGGAAATACTTTTTGTGACTTTGTCACTGTATCTAATTTTATCTCCTTAATGAAGGAATATTAGTGTCTATTCTCTTATAGCTTCTAAGATTTTATAGCATAAATAATTATGTGTGTGTGTTTTGTGTGTTTTAGCTTAATGCAGACCTCAAGGCTGTGGATGAGGACAAGGACATGGTGTTCGCCAAACTGAATGACGAGGTCAAAGCCAAAGAGGAGCTCCAAGGTGTGAACAGAACGAGAGACGTGATTGCCATAAAATAAAGCATTTCCCTGCAGCACTGCCATTATGCGTTAGTTTGACAATATTTGACTCTTTAAGATAAGAATGACTCCGATATGCAGAAACATTGAGATAGCGCAGGTTGTCCCTTCATTGAGTAGCCCTGACACTACTATGTTTCTCTGTGTGGGTGTTGTATGCATGCTGTGCTGTGCTGTGTGCCTGTACATTTTAATCTCTAGACAGTATTAAGGAGTTAGCAGTGGAGAAGGAGAGGCTCCAGTTTGACTCTGAGGGCTACTCGGAGCAGCTCCAGAAAATACAGCAGAAACTGCACATCATGACAGAGATGTACCAGGAGAACGAACTCAAACTGCACAGGTAGTGCACAGCTCAATACCTCATGCACCGTTAACAGGCATGCATGCACACAGACACAAACACAGCAAACTGACATACACACATGAAGAGATACTGCAAAGCTATAGTTATTGAGCTGTGCATGTGATATGACTCTTGCGTTGGCCAACCTGAGCTTAACCCTGCCAAACCTGAAAGTACACTTCAAATGCCTGTGTTGACTTTCCATCACTTTCCAGGATGCTGACTGTAGAGGAGAAGGAGCGACTGCAGAAGGAGGAGAAACTAACCAAGGCTGACCGCAACATCACTCTGGCAATGGAGGAACTCGCCAACTACAGGTAACATACAGACTATTGTATTTACATCCTCTTTACAACGGCAGGACAGATTGGACGTGCATAGTAAAAGGGTATGTGAGCAGGCGAACATTCGTAACAAACACACCTAATGAGGGTTTTTTAAGGTGTGTAAAGAAGTGGCCTGTGTTGCTGTTGTTGTGCCCAGGCAGCGTGCTCAGGAGATGGAGGATGAGCTAGAGAAGACCAAGCAGGCCTACCAGACCCAGATATCAGCCCATGAAAAGAAGGCCCACAACAACTGGGTGAGTACAGCCTAGGACAGTGTTTCTCAAATGGAGCTACGCGTGCCCCTATGGGTACGGTGAAATACTGCAGGGGGTGCGTGAGAATTATTGTTTACGTTAATAAAAAAAAAATCTATCATGCATAATTCCTAAAATAATTATGCTGTAACAGTTTCAATAAAAAGTATTACATATGAGTTAAAAAAGCAAATGTTCTCCCTTAAGTGCGGAGTACACAGTCAAACAAGCCCTGTTTTGCACGACGGTTAGAACGACAGGGTCAAAGTAGCTTATTAACTTAATTAAGCCTCTTAACTGTTTTGCATGAGAACATGGGAGCTGAGGGAGTATATGTTCTTACTGGTTCAACAAAGACCCCCCCTCTCCTTGTTGGTGTCCAAATATGTATGTTGATCGAGTGTCACACAATGATGCCCATTTCTCGGACCAACTCTATGTAACCAGAGCTGACCCAGTATTGTGCATAAAGTTGAAAAACAGTCCATTTGGTTGTTCAGCTAAATATTTTGGATTACATTTTTAGATATTGATTAAAATTCTATACTTTATTAATGCAGTATAACCATACTTAATTGTAATTTTTTTGAAAATGTTTAAATGTTTTTGTGCTGGTCAGGCGGTACTTGGCTCATCATCATCATCATCTTCATCCGCTTTGTCCGGGGTCGGGTCGCGGAGGTAGCAGTTCCAGCAGGGCATCCCAAACTTCCCTTTCCCGGGCCACATTAACCAGCTCTGACTGGGGGATTCCAAGGCGTTCCCAGGCCAGTGTGGAGATATAATCCCTCCACCTGGTCCTAGGTCTGCCCCGCGGCCACCGCCCAGCTGGACGTGCCTGGAACACCTCCCTAGGGAGGCGGCCAGGTGGCATCCTTACTAGATGCCCGAACTACCTCAACTGGCTCCTTTCTACGCGAAGAAGCAGCGGCTCTACTCCGAGTCCCTCACGAATGGCTGAACTTCTCACCCTATCCCTAAGGGAGATGTCAGCCACCCTCCGGAGGAAACTCATTTCCGCCGCTTGTATCCGCAATCTCGTTCTTTCGGTCATGACCCGTCCTCCATGACCATAGGTGAGAGTAGGAACGACGATAGACCGGTAGATTGAGAGCTTTGCCTTCTGGCTCAGCTCTCTCTTCGTCACAACGGTGCGATAAAGCGACTGCAATACCGCACCCGCTGCTCCAATTCTCCGGCCCATCTCTCATTCCATTTTCCCCTCACTCGAGAACAAGACCCCGAGATACTTGAACTCCTTCACTTGGGGTAAAGACTCATTCCCTACTTGGAGTAGACAATCCATCGGTTTCCTGCTGAGAACCATGGCCTCAGATTTGGAGGTGCTGATCCTCATCCCAGCCGCTTCACACTCGGCTGCGAACCGATCCAATGAGTGCTGCAGGTCGCAGACCGATGATGCCATCAGGACCACATCATCTGCAAAAAGCAGTGATGCAATCCTCTGCCCACCAACCCGCAGCCCCCCTCCCCCGCGGCTACGCCGTGAGATCCTGTCCATGAATATACGGTACTTGGCTGAAAAATATATTTCGAAAGGGGTACATAATAAAAAAAAGTTTGAGAACCACTGACCTAGGAGACACATTGCTATACATTTACGATGTGTCTTAGCTTCACTGGCACATGTAAGAGCGTAGAGATAATGATTTGAAGCAGACCTGAATGTTCTTATTCTTAAAGTGCCTTAATACTGTGCCTTCACGTGTGTTGCAGCTTTCTGCGCGGGCGGCAGACAGGGAGCTCTCAGACGTCAGGAGAGAGAACGCTCTCCTCAGACAGAAGTGAGTATGGGATCACTGGAAATATGTCTGATGGACTGCTGTGTTTCTAGGCAGGGTAACCTATAGAGCCCAGTGGTTTTCCTTTTGTTATAATATTCTGGAATTTATTCTGTGGCCTATAGTATAAAGAACTATTCTTTTGAATCGATTGATTAACTGTTTTATTCCCCTCAGGTTGACAGATACACAGTTCAAAATAGAAGCTATTGACAAAGACCCGTATGCTTTGGATAGCCTGGCTAGACCAATGCCTTTCAGAGGTTAGTGCACACACACACACACACACACACACACACACACACACACACACAAACACACACAGAAGGTTAACATGAACGGGGACGTTCAAATGATTCTGTCTCCTTTTCCAAAACCTTAACAACACGCTGTTTTCCTTCCAGGTGAGAGGTCACCTTATGGCCCCTCCCCTCTGAGCCGCCCTGCCTCTGAAACCAGACCCTTCCTGTCCCCACCCACTCTAATGGATGGCCCACCCCAGCGTCTTTCGCCACAGTTTCCCCCTAGAGGTGACACACACACTCGCTCACAAACAGCCGTATGCATGGAGAAGATTACACACCTACCTAATATACACACACACCATTGTTTTTGTGTTTTTGGCACTGTGGCCGTGTGTCGCTAGCTGCTGCATGTGATACATATTCATATTCAGTCAAGGCATGCAACTATAGTTTATGCCATATGTAATTTTAACAGCAAACACATAATGTGAGCGCAAAAAGGGTTTTGGGATCACTAACGTGCTGTTTTATTAATTCGGGTTAATTTTCAATGATGTCTGGTGTTCTGAAGCATTGACTTGTTCACTGCTTTGCTCGTTGCTCGATCCTTTAGAATATATCAGGCCAGTTGCCAATACAGTCCTAGATGGTTCTGTTCTGCTCATTCATGCTTTATCAACCCATTGACATGATGCTTCTGCTCTCTCTCCCCACAACTCTCCTGCTGACATCATCGAACCCTCTTTCTTTTTATGCATTTTTTTGGGGCCTCTTTTATGGGCCTCTTTCTTTTTCTTTGTTTTCTTTTTCAATCCCCCAACCCCTTTTCTGTCTCTCCCTCCCTTCCCCTGTCCTTTCCTCTCCCAGCGCCCCGTGGTCCTTTAGATCTGCCCGGTGAAATGGAACGGAGTGGAGGCCCTCACTCCGACAGTGGCTCTCTGTCCCCGACATGGGACCGGGATCGAAGGGGTCCACCAGGGCCCCACCCAGGGCCTGGTGGGCCCCACCCAGGGCCCCACCCAGGGCCTCACCCAGGTAGAGTGGTGGCCCCAGGCCGTGGCCCCCTCCAGAACAGCATAGGAAAGGGCACACACACACAAATACACACAAGCGAGCACAAACACAATTACATAATGCGTTCGTGTGTGAGAGAAAGAGAGTGGGAGAAAGCAAGGCATAAAGAGGCAGATGGAGGTGAGCCTAGCCGTGTCAGCAGGCTATACAGACCTACTGTACTCTCTGTTCTAGACACTTCCATCTGTGTTCTGTAGGTCCCCAACCCCCCCACACAGAAATGTGCGCTGCAGTCCTCAGGACAGTCCAGCTTTCAAAGGGGGTGCCATTGGCATGTGGCGCCACTGTATTGTGCCTCCTAACTGGCAGTTCATCATGTCCATTGTGCTGCGTGCACTGTGTGAGGGCCTGCACGGGGCTGCTTGCACTCTCAATGCATGGCTGCTCTGTATTGTTTTCCAGACTAGCCTGCTCGTTCCTTAACCCCCCCCCCCCCCCTATCGTTCTCTTTCTGACAGGCTACATGTACCCAGAGCCTGGTCCCATGCTCAGGAGACCCCCGCCGGGAGTGCTGGGCCCGCTGCCTCCCCCGTCCGGCCCTCTGCCCCTTCCAGGCTCACTCCCCGTCGGCCTCATGGCAGCCAGGGGTCCTGCTCCTCCTCCTCACAGTTACGGTCCTGGAGATATGCCCGGTGAGCTTAATAATACGTTTCCACAATTGTCTAAAAATTTCTGTTTACATATGTAAACGTATGTGTTATCAGATAATGTGATGACGTGTTTTTTTCTTGTGTTATTTCCTGCAGACCCGTCGTTCCCTGGCAACAGTCTGGGACCTCCGGAACACCGGGAGGTGAGAGAGGGGCCAGCGTGTATTTCTGTTTCTGCGTGACCTGGTCTTCTGTGCAGCCGGAGTCTGAATGGTTCTCGATCTCTTCTCTTTTCTTTCCAGTCTACTCCAGGAGAGCCGAGGATCCCCCCTGACCCAGACATGAGGATGGGACCCCCTCCACTGGGGCCACCTATGGGCCCCATTGACCCTAGGGATCCCCACTTCCCTCGGAGGGGCCCATATGGTCCCCCACCCCCAGACTTTTACCCTCCTCGAGGCCCTGGCGGACCCCCCATGCCTTGTAAGTTAGAGAGAGTGGAGGGCCAAGGGGGGGAAATGAAAGTGAAGGCATCACTTAGATTACCCGTGTGACACACTAGTTGATATACACGCTTTGCTGCCTCTTTGTTGCTACGTTTTGAGCAGGCCCAACTTGATTCATTATTGATATTATACAATGTCTCTGGTTGTATATCTCTCCCTCTGAAGTGTACCTGGGACGTTGTGACTCTAATGCTGTTCTCCTCTCCCACTCGTCCACAGTGCGGGGTCCTCTTCCTCCTGGGATGTTCCCTCGGTACCCTGGACCGCCTCCACCCCACATGGTCTACCCACCCATGAGACCCCCCCTGGACGGCTTCCCGCCAACGGGCCCTCCTCCCCAGCGTCCCTCTCCCTCCCACAGCCAGTCCCCTGAGCAGACACCGTCTCCTCACGATGTCATCTGACACCCCCGTCTCCAGCAATACCAACACCTATTGGTTTCCTGGGAGGTCCTTCCGATTGCGCTGGCTGTTGCGCAGAGTTTAGAAACGGCAGGCTTCCTCTCCGTATTCTCACTGTGCCAGTCACGTGGCCAGTTCTCTCTCATTGTTGCTCCGACTCCGACACAGTGAAGGTTTTCTTGAACAAAGTCAGAAACCCACAGATACACACACACACAGAGTAGCATCTGTTCGTTTTGCTGATGATTTGACACTTTGTTTTTATTGGTTTGTCTGGTCTAAACATGTCCCTTTTGTGCTAATTTAAGATGGCTGTTGACTGTCGTTGGATGTTTAATTTAATCTTCAAAGAAATAACCTCAGGGGGAGTGCATTGGAATTTGGGGGGAGTTGTAGAACAGTGTCTATGTAATGATGGCTCAACTCTGTTTTACACTAGGGTGCAGGAGTTATGCTTGTCACCTGTGTGTCCCTCGCTTAAACATTTGTACATGTGTATATGTAGAGATACATGTAGATATTACAGAGAAGGGAGTGTTTTATTTTATTGTACATAGCTGACTTAGCTGACAAGTCAAGGTCTATTTCACATTGTCAGAAACAAAGCAGAACAGAATTTTATATAATTAAGGACAGCTGGGGTCCTCTAACACTTGCAGCTCCGTGCTGACAATGTGTTTTTCTAATTCACGTGCTTCTAACAGTGCTGTTTACGAGTCAAGGAAAGTACGGTTGTTGGTCAAACTTTGTATCATGAACAGAATATTGTAGGCCAAGTGTTTTCGCTGGGCTCATGAACATGTCATTTCAGCCTAAAGCCTTTGTTTGGGTAGTTAATATGATGAACAACAGGCTACTTGTATTGACTGTGCTGCGTGTGCCACGACAGCAAGCTTAGAGGTGCTGGTGTTCTCCCAGCTACGGCTTGTGTTCCGTCCACAGATTATGATCAGTGTCAGTGTCCTTAATTAACAGACTTAAAGAAACATTTGCCTTCAGACAGAAGATAAAAATGTGATTTATTGTAAAAAGATTAAGACAAATAAAGATCCTTTCTCAAATATTGGTCTCCCTACTGTTTAGTACTACTAATATAGTATGCACTAAATCTTGAATTTTGCATGGATCTGGTAATATTTAAAACAATTTAATCCCAGTCGAGTATTATATTTGATAGCTTTTGAAAAGTGTATTGTAAAGTATGGTCCACAACTAAAGATCAAGTGATCACCCCTCAGTGTAGTGGAATTTAAATAGCATTATGAACCAGCGTGGCAACTTCAATATGAACAAGATAGCTGAACAACCATCAGAGAATAACCAGCACTCTTAATAATGTGCTTTATTTTTATAATAGCAGATCCTAGCAGTCAGGAACAGTTATTGTGAAAAGGGCTTTAGAGGATATCTCTGTGAGCTCACTTTATGAGAGCAGATAGTAATCATACGTGTATTAACAAGTCAAATGTTTACATTCCATTGCAGAGCCTTTGTTTTATAAAACCTACCTAAAATAAATGGCTTCAAAAGCTTTTATGCCAAATCTTTTGACATTACACCATTTCCTCTCTATTCTGCTGACCATGTAATGATCCAGAGTTTCTGCAAATCATTGGCAACACAATGACACGCAAGAGGCAGATGGGTATTTTTCACTGCTTTTATTCACTGATTAAAAGAAGAAGCATTCATTCAACATTGATTCAAATCAACATTCGGCTGGTTTGTACCCCATTATATATTTGTCAGTTAGGGGTTTACATGTTGGGTTCATTCTTTTTCTAACACAGAACCTCAGATCGCCTCTATAATCAATAAAATCTGCCCTGGGCTAGCTGGTGTTCTCTTCCACCCGCACCAGTGGCTTCACCTGTTAACAGATGGACTTATAAAACCCACTGCAATGTGCCCACTGGAGACACAGAGGAACACAGCGGTCAGAATATTAAACATTTAAGATGGTAAAACCATTTCAGCAAAAACAACATCTCTTCGTTACAAACGTCGTTTTGTTACACTTCACGTTCATAAATTGAACCTGGACATGAGTTGCATAAGAGTATACACTGTATGTGTTGAGAACTATACAAATATGCACTGTGAGAGTATATATATATTTTTTTCTTATCATCCTCTAGATTTTTCTAAAGACGCAGCCGGGCGCTGTTAGCACTGCTTGTGCCCCTTGGTGGCCACTACTAGTATGTCTTCTGTTATTGCAAACTGTCCTGATTTTAAACAAATGCACAACATTCGTACCACGTTAAAACTGGGGCCATCTAGCCAGTCTCACAGAGACTATGTCTGAGCCCGCGGTCGCCGCTGTCACTGAGGTGGCTTCCGGAGAATCGAGATCTTAAAACAAAATAAGAGTAGCAACAATAGTCATAAGGCCAAGTATCTTTGCAAGTTCTTACGTTTTTCTATTTGTGTGACGGTAAAAAAAAAAAATAATCAAAACAATAACAAAATGAAAAAACAAGAGCCACTGGATTATATGCATTCCCCTTGCATAGTTGTGAGACTGCACTGGTCTGCAGGCCAGTCAGGTCAAAGGATTTGGCTCTCTGTTGCCCAGCAGCAGAGGAGGGAGAGGTGCGGCACAGAGCAGGACACCACTAACAAAGGTTAACAGATCCTCTAGAAAACCAACACACTTTCATTTAGCTTTGACTTGGGCCTAATCGGCAAACATCTATGATTGAGAGCAAAGACACCTGCAATACAGTGATGTCATGGTGTGCTCCACAACAAGTCGAAGTCAACTTCAAAACCATTGGATAACAAGCTACAGTTAGGATTCTGTCAAAGTTAGCTGGGTTGTACCAAGGTACTGTTGTGCCATTCACCCTCCCTCTCTTTAGAACAGTGGTTTGTTCGATGTCTCATCACTTCTGGCATAATCAACACACACTCAGGAAGAACATTCCACATAAACTGTTTAGGAAGGTGAAACTGCCTCTTGGTTGTCAAACTTACCCTTGCTTTACTGGCATGACCAGCAGCTTTAGTAGTGCTATGTTAGTCATCACTACTTAATCTTTAGGCATTAGATAGACCCCAGAGAATACATTACCCAGCTCTGGTCAGGCCTCCTCTCTGAGATTAACAACACTAACCAGCTTTGGCTCTACCGGCTCTCAGGGGTGAACTACAGTAACCATTGTTCCACAGTTGAAACCCCACTTTCCTTTCCTCTGCAGAGGTTTTGATTGTGAATGCATATAAAGTGACCCAAAATAAAACACAAAATCATACAGAAAACAGGGTAGATCCAACAGCATTGTGTTATCAATATAGCCAGCTGGTCTCTTTCTTCTGGAGTGCAACATTAAATCGACCTGCCTGCTTGGTTCACTTTGTATGTCTACGCATGGTTGGGCAAGTCATTGACAAGGCTTCATTCACGTCACTTTTACTTGGCCGCCCACTGAAAAATGCCTTTCCTTACTGTCCACAACAGACCAGCTGGCTCCCTACATACTGGATCCCTGAAAACAACAACAAGAACCAAGAGAGTAAAAAAATACGTGTTTTTTCATACAGATGATTTGGCCTTTTTTTCTCGGTTTGTTGTCGTTCCCCGGCTGAGCGCACAGTGGAATTTTCCGGAATGTTCCTAGCAGGTCTCTAGCAGTGGCACAGAGACAAACCGGGTCAGACTGGACTTCAAATCCTCCTAAAACTACGTGCAGCGCGTTTTGCTGTAGCCTGCCTGAGATGCCAGGGTTTGGACTTCAGTGGGCTTGTGACTGGCTCACTCTGACCATAAAAGCACAACTCTAAAACAGTATTTGAAAGAATTTGATAAGCTTAGACCGAGGTATGGTCTTAGATAGAATCCATCTCTTCCTTCTCCATTCATTTTACATTCACTCACTTCTCACAGTGAAACAGGTGCATGGATGAGAGAGACAGAGAGAAGAATCTACTGTTGGTGGTCAGATAACACGGCATAGCAGAGGAAACCCACAGTCCAACTGTAAAGCCCCCTATGGCAAGGAACCCTCATACTACTCAACTGAACCAAACTGTGCAGAGCGGAGTGGGCCTAGTTGTTACACAATGGCATACATTGGAAGCAGGAACTATGTCGAAAAATAGAATGTGAGAAGAAATGGTCTGGACCAACAGTTTGGTTTAGTTCAGCTCCACGGTGTGAATGAGAGTGTGTGTGTGTATATATATATATATATATATATATATATATATATATATACACACACACTCTATTTAGTAGCATTTATTGAGGAAGAGTAGTCCTACTACAACAGCTAAGGAATACGAGAGTTGTACATGTTGGCTGGTCTGCCTTTGGCCTGCCTTCTGCCAGTGTGAATGTGGGCACTTCAGAATGTTTTCGCTTGTTTGTTCGCATTGTGGTCTTTGGCAGCTGAGGCAAAGCTTAAAATCCAGTGACTGTGAGTAAAAAGATTCCTCTATTCGTTGATACATATATTGTTACTCCTGAGCTATTTGTTACTCCTCTTTCTCTGAACTGATAGAACCCTGAGAACGACTGTTTCCTGTTCCTGTTACCAGCTGCTGCGGAACTGTTTGACTTCACCGCAAACACACACGTGCATAAACACTCTCTTGCCTAAGATGGATGCGCTTCTGTAACCATACACACAACCCTACCACCCCCCATCCCCACCACACACACACACACTAACACACGAAACAGGCACACACCAAGAGACAAACCACAATAGCACTCTAAGATATAAGCAATGCTTCTGCAACAGTAGTTTTTAATTCTGCTGTCCAACTCAAACACTTCTACTGAAAACAATCACAACAACAAGAGCGGACGTTTGAAATAATCGGAGCTCCAGAAGGTTTAGGCACGGTATAAAAGTATGGGGATGCTCCCACATGACAACCGACTGGTAACGTTTCCCCTGACCTCTCCTATCCTCCCCTTCAGGGCTAGATAGAGTGAAACTAGTGAAACAGAGCTAAACTAGTGAAATATAGAACTCTATTGTCTGTGCGCTCCTTTTTGGTGTGTGTTGGTATTAAAAATACATAAGAATTTGAAATAAACACATAACAATAAACCGTCTCCCCATCGCCATGTCAATCTTAACATTGTAGTTCCTCTCTAGTTTATTCCAGAGAAACATCCGGAAACCGTAAACTTAAGGGCCAGACTTCTATATACAGTAGGACACGGTGACCCACTGACAATGCAGGGGATCTTGCTGTAATTGAAGTGAGGGTAAGCAAACAAAAGGCCCCCTCCCCCTCATTCTGGTCATGGGACTAGAACTATTTAAAAACCTTAAACTACAGCAGGTGGAGCCATATCAAACTATACCACTACTTTACATCCATTAGGAACACCACGAGCCTCTGATGGTAAAGTGCCATTGATATCTCAAAAATAAACTATCAGGCACCAATAAGGTCCTTGAGCTTTCCAACAGTCATTAGGCACCCCAAGAAAATCCCTGGCCTCTGTCCATTCCATCATCTAAGTGGCTACTAAGGTATTCTAGTTCCATCCCCTTCGCTGGGGATCTAACCTGTTCTGGAACCTTACCACGCCATGAAAGGCTAAGGATAAATTAACAGAAAGAAGTGTACATGTGAGGGAAAGGATAGCCTGTAGTCTGGGTATCAGGCCTTATAAAAAGTTGCTAGCTTAGCGAGCTCCCTCCACATTACATTCTATAGCCTCCCTTTGACTCATTTACCTCAACATCCAGCAGCGTACATAGGAAGATTTAAAAACGTCTATTGAGAAAAAGAGCGGTTTGGAACGAGGGGGTGTAGGAGGAGTAAACCAACAACCTGTAGCATGCATTGTGTTGGAAGGGCCCCCCATCTTGTATGTGTGTGAATCTACATATAACCTGGACACACAGGTCCCTAATCAGCATTCAGAGGAAACTTGTACCAAAGTGCATTTATCCTGAGATATGGAACCTAGACAAAGAGGCACAGCCTCTTCCTCGTTCTCAGCAGGCAAAACACTGCAGCATGGACCACTTGAACTACATATCCCTATGGGCCACTGGAACTACATATCCACTATGAAAAACAGAAACACACCTCTGGTAACAACGTATTCCCTTATACATACATGTGTGCAAGGAGGACCCTGATCTTGTCAATCTTCTTTCCACTTTTTTCTTCAACCTTAATCTTTGAAAACAAATGTACGACTAGGTTCGCTTACCCCTGCTAGGGGGATATAAACAAGATGGCAAGATATACAACAATTGAATGATTGAATCCAGAAAAAAGGGGCGTTTCCAAGGCAACTGTGACTACAAAAAAGGATATAATATATATTTTCTTCAATTGACACACTAGTTGATTGTTTCTTTCACGCTCTTTTATCAACATCATTTTCCTCTCTGTTGTCACCACCATCTTGGCCATTGTGTCTTCCTGTCCGAGATGGAGGGAGAGGATTACATAGCGTGAGCCAACAGTGAAGCACATTATACCAATATATCACTTTTAAAATCATTGATTTGGAGAAAGATAAAAGAGAATGGCAGCACTCAAACAGCTTTTTCCAAAGAGGAAGTTGACAACGCTGTGGCCTCAGTAGATCACCCTCTAGGCGCATGTTATACTGGCTGCCCCACGGTACACAGGGACTGGAATGTCTCTCAGGAGCGCTGTGAGCGAGGCATCCCCTTCACACCTCCATCAATAGCTTAGGCTATGTGTCTAGTTCACCCTTCCCTCTGTGTTACTCCTCAACGACCACTACTGTATGTGACTTCATAGGTTCCATGTCAACCAGAGCAATAATTGTCTTTGAAACACACAAGATCTACAAGACGGAGGTGCAGAGCATAGTGGAGTGGACAGTAGCTGACAGAACGCCTACAGCCCCATCCCTTGGTCGGAAGACTGGGCTCTCTAGCGAGTGAACAAGTGAATAGGCATAAAGGAAACCCCTCTTAGCAAATAAAGCCATGGTGGACTATAGGTAAGGATGGTGTTAGTTTACAGGCAAACTCAGCACTCATTCACAGACAAGACAAGACAAACATAAAGCAAAAAAAGAAAAATAAATTCTAGTTTATCCACTTTAGCTAGAAGCCCTGTAAATCCCCTCCCTCCCCATCCCCCACCCCCACCCCGTTCCCTGTCCACCAGTCACTCAGTAAGCTACTAAACAAATACCTGTTACTATACTCTTCTAGTGGTGAGCAGGATATATAGATATATATATATAGATAGATATAGAACCGATACCGGTCATCAACACAGCACAGAGGAAAGATCAGTTCACTCTACACAGAGGGGAAAGAAAAGGAGAAAAAACAAAACAAAAAAAAATGAAGCGTGTAAAAGAATGGGGTTGAGCGGTAAGGGTGAGGGAGCGAGAGGGAGCGCTGAGCGCGTGTGTCGGCTGGGCCAGGCGTAAACCAGGGCGTAGGCCCAGGGTATAGGCCAAGAGGGGGGGGAGGGGGGGGCCCATGCCTCTACATGCCCTGACTGAAGCTGTACAGCTCCCGATGGAAGTGCTGGGTGGGTTCAGACAGGACCAAACTAGTGTCGAGGGAGGGATGCCACACGCGGCCCAGCCCCAAGGACACCTCCTTCACCAGGTTGTGGACCGGGTCGCCTTCGGTATAGTGAGACTGGTCCGGGTCGAAGTCAATGCTCTCCTCGGACACGGCCAGGACACGCAGGCTGGATCCGCGCAGACGAGAGATGGCCACCAGGTTGTGGGACCACACCGTGTAGCCTGGAGAACGGGCACACGGAGCATTAGGAGTGCTTACCACCATGCAGAACTCAGGTAAACCAGCATGAACCATCAAATAACAACACCTTACTGGTACAAGCCAGCAGGACCCGTAAAAGCAGCCTCACCATGTATAACCAGCACAGTGAGGTGGGTACACCTCCAGGCCAGCAGGACCAGTGGGTCTTCGTTGCGGTTGACACTGAGGTCTGGGAACCCAGCGTCATCCCTCATCAGCAGGAAGTGACTCAGCGTTTTGTTGTACTGCTGAGCGATGAGTTCCAGGGCGGCGTCGGACACCAGGGAGGAATAGCTGTCAAGGTGGATCCTCTCCAGAGGAATGCTGGGCTTCAGGACCCTGAGGAGCTCGGCACTGCCTACCTCCAGGGCCATCAGGTACACTCTTATGTTAGCACTGCCACGCACCTAGACAGTGGAACAAACACATGGTTAACGCACACCGCACACAGTAGTTGAGCATTCTTAAGCATTCCTTTGGCTAAGAATATGAAAGAATGCCAAGATCCAAGCTACTTTCACAGACCTTGTGTCTGAGAATCATCCTCGAGCAGAATAATGTCACTTTTAGCCTGCAGTTAGAGTCAGATAATACCTCATTTGGAAAAAAACTTTCCATTTCAGGAACCAAATTGTAGTTTCCTTTTGGATTTGCGCCGCCTAAAGTATATTGCACTTACCAGGGCTTTCCAGTCGTCTTCTGAGGCGCTTCCTTCCAGGGGCTTGGCCTCCAGGGCTGCCCCGTTGAGCAGCAGGGAGAGACGGTGGAGCGGAGCGCGATGCGGTGAGGCAAGCAGCCGGCAAAGGTTGGAGGTGAAGTCAGCAAAGTCCAGGGCCAGGGACCGGAGGCCCGTCAGACGGTCCAGCTCAGAGGGGGTGATGAGAGGGGCCAGCTGATTGTCCAGCAGGCTGAGGTGCTCCAGGGTCCCAGCACTGGGGTTGGAGAGGCAGGCCAAGGAGCAGGGGGTCACCACCCCCAGCATGAAGCAGGAGGACAGCCACTTCAGCTGTCTGCTATTGGATAAGAGCTCCATGAATAACTGCTGGATCCTGTGGAGGGGCAGGTAAAGGATTATGTAGTTTTAGAGTATTTAGAAATTATAACATTTCTACAATTAATTAAATTAATTGTACGTGAGGAAGTGCACGTACTGCCATTTTCTCAGAAACATAAACAGTAATGTAGAAAGTCAAAGAAAATTAATATTATTCTGACACTTTACTGTTTATTGAGACATGCATCATAAAGTGCATAAAGTGTTTCATCGGACATGTGCCGATATCCCAGCAGATAATTCAAAGTCAAAATAAGATGTCTCTTTCAAATTGTGCCATGCACAGGCAAGCATCACATCTTATCGGTGAAGCCCACTTTCTGTGCGCTGTCTTCCTTTGGTAAACCAGCAATGATTTAATATCGACTTACTCTTTCAGTTTCTTTGCTCCTTGGTGCACCTGGTTTAGACAAGTGCTGTCTAAAATGCCTTCCTCCTGCAGGATACAGGTGTCGCCATACACATTAAGCTTCTGGAGGTTTCTAAAAGAAAAGGAGATGGTCAATTTCTGTTACAAAAATGAACACACACAAATAATAGGTCTCCATTTCCCATACGCCATACTAGTAAAGCTTCCTTTTAACCATTTTTTTTTGTTTTCCTGAATTATCCTTATTTTAACTGATCAAAGTAACTACATTAGAATTGCAAAGTGACATAACCTAGGCCCTGATGTCATTAAAAGAGAAAGTAAAAAACAGAATGTAATTAAACTGAGCGATATAGACATTGACCTACAGTATTAGAAAAACACCATGGGAAGGTGGATGACCAGTGGATCTCTATGTTAAACTGTTATGAGCATGCCAAACACATCAGGTGTTGTCTAGATCAGGCACACTTAATCAGGCACATGGAGAGAGCACACATTTTAACAGTGACTGTTAATTATCTTTGCTGGCCAAGTGTGGCTCTCTGTCTGATCTACTTTGTTAGTCACTGCCAAAAGACTATACAGATTGTTTCTTACTGGAGGAACAAACAGCAAGTACAAAGAAAGATTTTCAGCTTCATGGATTCATATAGGCCTGGATTTAAATTGTCGGCACGAATTAGGGCTTGCCACAAAACAAAAATGAGGTCTTGCTCCAAACATTTAAGCTTTCTGTCCCATAAAGAAGAATTATTCATACTTCACTTCTCATTGGTACATAGTTATTACAATATCATTGTCACGTTTAATGATCGCCTTCAGTTTTTGTGGCAGACTTGTGTTCAACATTGGCAAAACGATCACTGATGAACATCTCAATCTTAAAAAAAAAAAAATAATCGACTTGTTTGCTGAAAATTGTATCAAAACTAGTCAGCTGAGTGGATAGGTTATGATTGTACTAAGAACAAAAACCCACCCGACACCCCGAGCCCCACCCGCACACAAACAATTGCGCTAGAAAAAAAGCGAATCATCCCTTACACTGACGCACTTTCTGAAATCATAAACTGTTGTTGATATTACACAATGACCTTACATTTGGAATTAAACCTGCAAATCAATGGTTTAACTATTTGAAAATTATATGAAATAGACAGGCTGAGAACGTAAAGCTACAGTCGCTCGTTCTCTACATTCCTCCTTCCCTGCGCCACTGCCACCACAACCCAGACAGCTGCGTTGACAAACCAACATTGCTTGTTAGCTGAGCTATCCCCGACCGAGTATTTAGTAATGACCAACCACCACTTAGAACACGCAATTTTAGTGTCAAATCAATGCATCTAAAACAAAGATTAAACAAAATCTGCAAACTTCAATCCCTGACGTTTACGTAAAGAAGGGGAACGTTAGCTTTTTTTTCAGTAAACGCAAGACCCGATTACGTAAGATTAATAGCTGGGTTTGTATACAGTTAGCTAACGTTAGCTAACGTTAGTTGGGTAGCTAGCTTACAGTCCAGCATCGTTAGCTAGCTATTTAGCTAACTTTAAATCTTTTGCCAGGCACTCCAGTCCAAAATGACACAGCATGCACTCTGGCGCACTTTGTGAATTGTGCCAAACTAGATAACGCCATTACTAGTCAGATGGCGAGATGCATCCTAATAAACGACTGTTTACCTGTTGTTCCGGATGCTGCAGAGAACACATAAGACCTGATCCAAATAAGTGGCCATCGCTTCTTTCCAGCGGTCAGGGAACGGCGATTCGTTCTCCACAGGTTCCATCCCTTGCAGTGGGTTTAGATAACCCTCTACAGGGGCGAACTCCAGCTGGAGCTCCCGAACAAACGAACCGAACTTCCGCATCATAAACTCTAATCTCGGGGTTTCTTCCGAGCCTGAGCCGCCCCCGTTACGGCCACCGCCGAGTCGAAGCTTGAGGTGGGTCCAAAGAGCTGGGTAGAACAGACACTCCCTCCAGTGAGAACACACTCCCGAGGCCCGAAGCTTATCTCGGTCGGGCAAGAAAGAGAATATGTGGACAATAAGCTCGCTAGGCAAAGCCATGGCTCCAACACCCCCGTACAGAGCCATGGCACAGACTGATTGAAAATCGATCCCTCGTGAAAAAAAGTGAATATTAACCGTTTTGGAACTGTTGCGATATAACGGGATTGTTCCGCGCTTCTAGGTTCCTGTGAAAACAAACCAGTCGGCAGCTTTGCGTTCAATAGTATTGGATGAAACCAAGTTTATGCCAACTTGGGTATGAATGCAATATCACACGACTATACAAAACGTGTAACGATAAGATATTAGTCATACATATGCTTAACTGTTTGGATAAAACGTATTTTCTAGTTATGCAAAATATAATTAGAGGCCATTCCAAATGAATGTAGACATTGACGAATGTATCTGTATATCTCCAGACCATTACAATATAAATGGTTTAGCCTAAAGTACTGTTATTTTTGCCATACCTTTATAAGTCGCCAGAGGGAGACAATTTACTGCAGTGGTAGAGAAGCTGGGGACAACACGTGAGAATTATTTTGGAATCTGTGCCAACTGACACACCCCCTTGTTTTGACTGCTTGCTTCTCTTCTCTCGCTTTGTAGTTTCAGTCTTTCTTTGCTCATTTGAATGGCCCAAAACACATTTATTGGGTATTAGAAGTTTTGGTGTCAAATTAATATGGAACCTGGCCTAGGCGTTCTTTGTTCAATGTATTTGCATACCTCGTTTGTGCATTATTGCAATGTATTTTGCAATACCTTATTACAAATCCTCCTCTCACCTTCCCTCATGTATCATTACATGTCAAACCTCATGAAACAGACTTTGAAAATAAACACGCACACTTTCTTCGACCATGAGCTCTTCAATTTATTTGCCTGTTTAACAGTAGGTTGTGCCCAGAGCCTTGGTGGTCCTGAGAAGCCAACGCACTGCAACTTAAGAAAACACATGCAAATAGACAAAACACTAGTTAATTAAGCTAATTAAGAAAACATCTACATGAATCTGACAACACAGGCGCAGCATTTAGAAAATGCGCTGTAAATTTAGTCAAACACAACACATTACAGAAACGCACTGCAAATACAGAAAACACAACACATTACAGAAACGCGAAGCAGGTACAGAAAACACATCACATTACAGAAATGCGCATAAGTACAGACAACCAAACACTACAGAAATGTGCTGATGCTTTCTATAAGCAGCGCGTTTCTGTAATGTGTTGTGTTTTCTGTATTACTACAAGTTGAGGCGGTAGTACCGTAGTACCACATTGCTAAACTTCACACTCTGCAATTGCAAAATGGTAGCTTGAGAAATAAGATATAAAACTGTACCGTTTCAAGGATATCATCAAATAAGAACAAAAGTGTTCACATTGCTGAGATGGAGAGGAATTGTTTTGTCCAAGACAGAACTACTTACGATACTTACTGTCTTACGTTAAACCCAGTTGCTCACGAGCCCAATTATTTTTGTTTACATAAATACTTATTGTATTATATTGTACTATTGTTACATATTATATTACAGAGAAGATGGACACAGCAGCAGTCAATAAGATCTCTATGTTTACCATGTCTATGGTTGTGCGACCGTGACAACTCCTGGTCGTAACTGAGAAAACTACATTGTAGCGCCCTCATCAGGCACTACTAGGCTGCTTTGGCATTCGCCGAGTTCGATGCTTCGATCTCGACAAGAAGGTGACGATTTTCTCCTACTTAACTTAGCTAGCTGGTGTTACCGGAGAGGCAGGTAGGGTGGAATGGCAGAACTGTCGCTTTATCTTACCAATGTAAATATCTCTTTGGGACAAGCCATGGAAAATAAGGTAAAGTTATGTTATGCTGTTGTTAATGTTATGCACGGTTTAGCAAGTAGTACTTAGCTTGTGATCTTATTATTAGGCTATATGTATATCTATAGTTGGAGCTAGGCTAGCTTAGTAGTGCTAAGTATGATTAGCAACTGAGTAAACAAAGACAATACCGTTAGCAGACAAAGTTAGCTAGTGTAAAATCCTCATCCGGAATTTGTGTGGTTGGCTAAGGTTGTTGAGCTTGCGTGAAGTTACAACAAACTCCTACAAATTATGTATAATTCAAAGACATTTATTGTCTAGGAAGTCTTTCGTCGTCTCTTTTGGATCGCTGCTGATGATGCCTTGGACTAGTCCTGAGGACAGAACGAATCTTTGAAATATTCACGACCAAACTTTGATACCCACTTTAAAAAGCCACAAGATTCAAGTTTTAAGCAGAGCCAGTAGTGGGGACGGGTTGCAGTAGACTTGAAATTTGTTATGCTTCGCATAGTAAGCTAGAACGCAGACGTTTATTCCAGTTTTTTCGCATAGGCGTGATATTAGATAATTGTAACTAAATAATATTAGCAGAGGGTAATATTTTACTAAGCATTTCTTTAACACAATTGTATTGGATGTGAATTACAGGGACATCACAAGTGCGTCAACACATACGTCCATTCATTGATTTACCCCTTTATGTTGTGTGCTCATTTTGGTTGCTGTTCATGTTTGTTATGACAGAGCCCTGAAGGGGTGAAGGAGTTTGAGTGTGTAGAGCTGTATGACCTCGGTGAGGGAGGGGTGAGGAAGACGGAGAGGGTAAGAGTACCTCGTAGGACCATATACTTTGCCAGCGGTGAGACCATGGAGGAGTACAGCACTGATGAGGAAGAGGAGGAGGAAGAACCTGTCAAGAAAGATCTCCTTACCATAGACCCTGTAGGTTGGACTTAGAACATATGTGAACATGTATCGTGGTTTTTAGTCCATAAAGTCTCTTGGTTTATTTGGTAGTTCTTTATTTTCCCCTCAGTTTTCCATTGGTAGACATAATAAGCTATTGCTGAATCAGACATGTGAATATGTGGTATTTTTCAACTACACACTGCACTAATATAATCTCTGGATTTTTATTAAAATGGTGCCTCATTATGTATGTGTTGAACAGCAAGTATGTGTATATTCCTATGCTTATGGGCATGTTGTTAAACAACTTTCTTTTTTTTTTCTCAATGTCTTTTGTTCTGTTAAAAAAGTAATGCCAAACAGCAGAAATAAGTGCAGCTTTCAGCACATTCAAAAAAGCTATAGCACACTGTTGTTGTGTTTGCTTTAGATGACAGGTGCATAAATAAACTTGTGTCTTGGATCTTTGCTCTGTTCAAGTCCAAGCTGACCTGGGGGCCGTACTTTTGGTTTCACATGTGGAGAATGGCAACGTCCACAGTCTCAGGTAAAACCGCCTGCCTGATCTAGAGTCCTCTCCTCTAAAGTGTATTGGTAGTTTTTTAGCAACAGGTGGCAATTAGTGTAATCTTGTCCCATCACAGTTTTTTTAACAGTTAGAAATACCCAATTACAGGGGTTTGTAATGCATATTTTTGTCACAATGACCTATAAGTAATAGTTTTAGATCCATACAGAAAAGTCTTCCTTTCATTTTCTTATTTATCTGTCATGGTTGTCTGCATTTGTGTGTCAATTGTGTCCCTCAGTGTGTGACTACCTTGGTGAACGAATGGCATCAATGTTTGGTATTACCTCCCCCAAGTACCAGTATGCAATTGACGAATACTACAGAATGAAGAAAGAGGTTTGTAAAAATACAATAAGCCCCCTACACATATGGCCAAATCTTTAAATGGTTTAACCTGTCTGACTTGGTACTTTAGTTGATCCAAGGAAACCCAAAGTTTTTGCTTGCATAATGATTATCACAAATTCTTCTCTGACAGGAAGAAGAGGAGGAAGAAGACAATCGTCTGTCAGAGGAGGCTGAACGCAAATTTACGGAGCAGCAGCAGCAGAACCGGGAGAATATTTCTTCCACTCGTGTCACAGAACAGCCCGCCTCTTTTGTTAACCTCAACTTTGAGCTGGAACCAGAACCTCCTCTGGCCAAGTCTGAGGACAATAACAGAGTCCCTTCCCCCATCCCTTCCTAAAAACACATACAATTCTAATTTGACTGTAATATTTCCATGTAACATTATCTCTTAGTTTTCAATGTCTCTAGCCATTATTATTTGTTTATTTTCTTTTAGTATTAGTTCGAGTTTTCTTATTTTTATAAAGTAGTTATATAAAAAATAATGGGAAAGAAATAGGGAAAACATTTGTAAATTAGGCAGTTTTCTCCAATTCTGGATTTCTTCTTTAGATTTCTTGAGCAATGAAATTCACTCTTTCTTTACAAAGGTAAACTGCACAGTGAATGAGCTCAATATGATGCAGGTCTAGACAAAGAGTATTGATGCTTATGATGCACTGCAAAGTACATGTACAGTGCCCGGCGTCCATCCATATTGACATTTGAATGTTGTTAAGAAAACTGGTTAAACTGACATAATCTAGAATCTCTGCAGTTTTTATATGTTTATATATATATATATATATATATATATATATTGAAGCTTGACACATGTGGCCTTGGTTTTTTTGCTTCTAAATGTTGTACCTAACTTGCCTGAGCAGTCAATTCTCATCTGTATCAACAGCTTTTGTGTTATGCTGTCTTTCCTTGCCATGCCCTTTTAGCAACTTTTCATTGCAGCTCTTGTCCATAAAGTCTCAAATTGCAAGTGCGAAACAGCAGTTTGTTCTGTCTATCTGGAAATGAGTATTTCAGTGCAATATCAAGTGTCCTTTTTGAATCCCTTTCAGCTGTAGACGATAGAACAGAGCTAGGCTTCATCTCAGGAAGAAATTAATTTATCTTATGGGGTATATGTGCGCAGCCTATCAAACTATAATAGTCCAGTTTTGGCCAATATAAGTAATGCATATGTAGTTACTGTACGCTGCTAGTAGGGAGAGTAGTGTAGAACATGTTTGGGGAGCACGAATGGTTTCAATGATGTCGTGGTAAAATAAAGAACTTACCATTTATTTTTTAAACACTCCCTTTCTATGCAATGGACTTAATTTCATAATTTACTATTAATTTAATTTGTCTTGGACTAATATTTTCAGACATCCCTCACCCAACCACTAATACGATTTCTACTATGTTTCGGTAAAATAGGTACATTTATGGTGTCTGGGAAAAGAGAAAATAATAATTCTGTAAAATGTTTCAAGTTTATTGGTGGAAAATGTATCTACAGAAGGATTTGTTTTAACAACATAATTAAGAAACTGACATTTTATACTGTACATTCAGGCATTTTTTTTTTGGCATATGGCATATTTTATATCTAGTTTCATTAATAAAATTGTTTAAGCTGAACAAGGTTGTACTGAGAAGTCAGTATTTCATTGACAAAGCTAACATGCTCATGTGTCCTCCAGGTCAGTATTGTTGCCATCATTGTCATTGGCAACCAACACCTCTCTGTTTTCATAGGTCCAGAAACCGTTCAGGTCTATGAGGATGCTGCTGACTGTGTCTCCTTGACCACTTGTGACCAGATCCTGGAGTGTTATCTTGTAAGGGTCCTTGGGTTTCACCATGTCAAAGATCTCATCCTGGATTGAGAACAGTAAAGTCAAAAGGTTAGAGTATTGGTGGCCACCTTTTAATATAAGAGAGAGAAAGAGAGAGAGAGTGTGTGTACCTTGACATCCTGGAAAGAAACAGGCTCCTGGCCATGGATCTTCATCTGCTCTTGTATGGCCTAGATAACAGAAGATCAACTATTTACTATCCTGGTCAGGAAAAATGTTATACCTCACTGTGTAAGTGTTAGCCATACCCTGAAAAAGTAGTTGAAAGAAAAGACATTGAGGTATCCTCTGTTCTCCATGTCTAGCAGTTTGAAAATGTATTGCAGTGCTGCCGGCTCCTTCCTGTTTTCCAAAGCTAGAACAAAGTCTAGATACGTTTTATAGTCCTGGAAGTGGGTTCAGACAGAGTATTTTTTAAATCTTCAGTACATGATTGGCAGGAAGCCAGTTAGTATGGATGGCATGCAGCCCCTGTTGATTTCACTGTTTACCATCTCTCCATCGTAGGTGAGGCACTCCTGGTAGACACGGTCAAGGAAGACTCCGGTGAGTGTGCCTGTCCCATAGCGAGAGAGCTCCTCCTTACTCAGCATCCCATTATGGTCCTTATCCAAGTTAAGGTACTGGCCTGACACACACACACAAAGTCAGAAAGATTTAGATGAACACAATGAGATACCTAGTTCTTGATTGTTTTGGATCTAGTGCTCGTGGACACGATTCTTACCATAAACCCTGAGGGCAGACGGTGCAGAAAACCAGTTTGACTCCTGACTCTCTTTGGACAGCTCCTCATCTCTCAGCTTGAGAGAAACATGGAGGAGGTGAATTTATTTTAGCGGTGACATTCATGGTGCAACAACAAAGTCTGACGCACGCACATAGGCACAAACACACACGTTACCTCTAACAGGTCATCCAGGAAGCTGCAAGCCAAGATGTCCTGGATCTTGATTTTCCCTGAAATCACAATTTAGTGTCAGTATCATTACTGCTCATTTGACCTGTTACTGTCATTGCTAAGACAGTAACAGGGCAATAGATGGAAAATAATGTTGCCAACCATTTTGAAGTGTCTCACCAGTTCTCAGAGGATCCAGGAAGAAGAAGAACTTCCGCACGGCGGTGCAGACATAGAAGGAGTAGAAAGACTTCTCCAAGCCGTCCAGCTGGGGAAGTGTGGGGATCAACTCTAGAATGTAGTTCTCTAGGTCCTATAGGAGAAAAAGGAAACCATTTAGATTTTATTGTTCCCTTTATTTTGTATTATATACAACTTCTATACTGGGAGTAAAAGGTATTTGGAGAAAAAACAGATTTTTTTGTGTTTTGTAGTGTTGTTACAATGTAGTTAATTGAGACATTGGATATGGTATGAGGAATAGGATGCTATTTAATATTAGCACAGAGTACCACTCACCGACTCTCTGAGGTAACCTTGTCCAGCCACATCATACAAGCTAAGGCCAATCCTGGTCTGGTGTAGCCACACTAGGTGTAGCACATACACAGAGTTTACATTAAAAAACTCAAAACAGTTAAAGCACATCGGAAGACTGTAAAAGTGCAGACATTCACAATGAAGATGACAGACATTTAGACAATGAGCAGGAGAACAGACCTTTTCTCATCACATAGTTGAAAAACTGCATGATGGAGATACGTCCATATGGATCATTGTGAATCAGCTTGGCAAAAACTCTGGCTGTAAAAAATTGTCTGAGAGAGAGAGAGATATTGCTTCCTTCATCCCAGTATTCAACAGAATGAAATGTATGAAACCTTTCTTTTGCTTCATTTCTACTCACTTGCACTTGGGTCCAGCCTTTTCTCCCACCTTCAGGTAACCCTCATATGTGATCATGGCCTCCTCTCCAGTCATTGGATGCACCTGGTGCTTGTCCAAAAGGAACCACAGGTTCTACACATATAGAAGGGTAAATGCCAGGGTGTGTTTAGGTGCTCATGATTATGCATTGCCTGACTTGTAGTTCCTTGTGATCCAACAGCCTTTTGGTTCGTGCGTGCGTGCGTGCGTGCGTACAACAGAGAAAGAGAGAATGTTCACTGACTTGTAGTTCCTCATTGTCCAGGAGTTCACGGCTCTTCCTTTGTAGGAACACAGCTCTAGACTCCTCTCTGAGCTTTTGAAGTAGCACTTCATCTTCTGCTGGGAGCTATAGGAACAACATCACAAATTATAGGCAAAATGCATATTATTAGGACAAACATCTTCTTTTTTTTATTATTTGGAAAGAAATTACAACAGTATTATTTACCCTGTAATAGAATCGTGGGATTTTCTTGTAGGAGCTGTCTTTATAGTCCCCTCCTCTCCACTCAGTGTAGTATTTGGTGAACAGTTCAGTTTCTTCACATTTTTTTTCTTCATCGCTCTTCTCATCTACATAGAGAACCAGATATAGGAAAAACGTGCTAACTTTATGTCTTTTTTTTTGTAGTTGCACACGCTTAGAACTATGCTTAAAACGAACTGGATAGTTACCTAAAGACAAAGTAAACACAAGTGCCGAAGTGGCATATTTACTTTAGCTGATCGAGCGTTCGGCTAATGTTAGCATAGCTCACCTTTTTTTGAGGTTGCTATTCTTCTTTTCAAAAGATCTTTCCAGTGTACCGTTTTATCAGTTAACATGTTTAATCTATGTTGTGAAAAAAGTTTTTTCCACCAACTAAGAAGACTAAATTATATTAAATGCAGACTTTTCGGCCGTCAACAATCGCATTACCCTGTTCAGCATCATCACAACTGTCAAACCCATACTGACGTCATAGAATGCGACACAATGGCGTGCGTTTCCCTTTGGAGGAACAGGTTTCACTCTGGCGGATTTGACAAAGCTTGTAGTTACTGTTTATAATGGAAATCATTGTGCAGGAGGCGATTTGTGAGTCTCGTTTGCGAGAATAGAGCAGTAAAATGTGTGTCGCTTCAAGATAGTTTGTGTAGTTTGGTTAATAAAAACGCTAAAGAATGCTAACCAAATCTAGCTATGTCCAGCTTGAGTCACAACATCTACTAATGTTAGGTATTTTTTTATGACGCAATATATGATTTAATCAGTAGTTCATAATTACACAATTGCCAGTAAACCATAATGCCCTAACTTGCTGTAGTTAGGTGATTTGGTTTATTTCACTTAAGAGTGAAAGAAAGAGTAAATAGTAAATGTCTACTGATAATTCTTGAGATCTGATTGATCAGTCATTTTGAAGTATAGCTACAGATCATAAAATAACTAGTTTGAGTCAATTAAAAAAGAAAATGGGTTTCATCCTGATATCAACACCTATAAAATGGCTAAGGTGCATCCACCCTCACTTCTCCAGACCTGTTTCTGTCTTCCCCTCAAAGATATTGATCCCTTTTTGTAACATAGACAAAGTTAGTGTTGCCAGATTCATGTGCACCAAAGGAGTAAATCAGAGGCCTATAGTGGCAAGGAATATCAAACAGACAGAGGACAGACAGAGGAATGATAGCTTTGTTGTTCGGGATCGTCCGGCCTTCCCTAAATCAGTGTTTGCAGCGGGGACGGCTAAGAGGACCGCTGAAATCCTGAAGAGGAAGGAAGCTGTAATGGCAGCTATGGAGGAAGAGAAGCAACAGGTGTGAACTACATTTCTACAATATGATTATCACTCATTGTTAGCTTTTGTTGAACCTCTATTCCCGTCTTGTATTTAATACTTTCTTACTTCTTGTCTGTTATTATGCCACTCCCTTTTCCACCACCTTTTTGCACCAATGAGACCTTATTTTAAAATAGATTATGAAAATTTTCTATTAGCTGGATACCTAACAGTGCCTGACTTATTCTATCTTCTCCACAGCCAGAACACCTCACAGAGAGGTCCAGGGCAGTAGGAAGATTGGAGCCCCCTGGCCGACCACTATCTGCTGCTGAGTGGAAAATACTGCAGAAAGGATCATCCAATCCTGACCGATTTGATGTCCAGATGATGTCAGCATTGTTTATTTCCAAGTCCGACCTCAATATTGCTAGGTGAGTGCGTCGCTGTAAACTTATAGTGCCCCTGGACAACTAATTGGCGTAAAGAGGATGTCACTGATGAAGATGTGTAGCGTATATTCATGTGTATGTGATTCAGTTTTGACTATGTCATAGGTCACTGCTGGCTTTTGTTGCTACGGAGACTGGCAACTTGTCATACGAGCTGTTGCTACGCTACCTCACACTGTGTGTGAGCGGTGGCAACGACGACGAGGTGTCCGAGCTGTATGATCTCATGCGTGGAAAGTTCAAGTCATTTGACACAGGTGCCTATAGCCTTTTCCTCAAGTCCATGTGCAGAACCGAACGCTGGAGGGAATGTCTGACCATTCTCAATGATCTCAAGAAGGTACTCACACCCTCACCACGTAACTATGGGGATGCCATCACTGGTGCATTGCTGCACAGTGAACCAGCCATAGCATGGGCACTTTATGATGAGATCATCGAAAAGGGACTCAACCCCCACCAAGAAACATGGGAGAACCTGTTCCAGGAAGGAATAACTGGTATAGGGATCCTTCATTACCATACATGCGCACACAGACACACATTACAGTGATAAGACAACAAACAGCAGTTCCAACTAAAATACATGTATAATTGCGCTTTGCTGTTGGCCACTGGGCATAAATTTGCAAACTGATTTTGATGTTATCCTAGGGTTTGAGATAGAAAATCTGAACAAACTACCAGAGGTGGAACGACTGGGACCAGACGAAGGGAGATCTGGTCTGGAGTTGATGTCACAGGCTGAATACAAAAACAGGCTGCTGGGGGTGCTACTTTACATGAGAGACAACCAGTTGTACCCCCAACAGAGCCTGACTAGCATCATCAAGGACTGGTTTGAGAGGTAGGTTTGAGTGGTTAACATCATCTTGAATTCTTGCAACTAACTACAGGAATCGATGTGATCGATTCTAATTCAAAGGGAATAAACATTTTTAATGTTGTCAGGTACTCTGTCTCACCTCTGTACAGTACATATCCAAAGGGAACATACTGATTTTAGAATTACTGTACAATACAAAATACCCTCTGACAATACACAGGATAGGGTGTTATAACATTCCTTCTGCCATAATCCAAGATGAGCACCTTGCAAACCAATATTTAGAATTGGGTTGAGAACAGTTATTGGGTGTGTATTGTAAATACCAGTACACCAACCTAGAACCTCATTGATATTTCTTAAATGTAGACACAGTATAAACACAGTATATTATTTAGTAGGCCAAACTGGGATCTAAAGCTTGGATGATATAATCCTACTTTCCTCCCCTCCAGTTTACCAGAGCAGAAATGGAGAGGAAACTGGACAACTCCTCATCCAAAGTAAATATTGAATTCACTCTTGGTTAAGATGGTGCTGGGCAAATGTGTTTTGTTTAATTCACAATAAGCATAACAAATTTACTTGTTCTGTGTGAACATACGTTTGTGTAGCGGTGCGTGTCAGAGCTGTAAAGCCAAGTTAGAGTCCATCCAGTTGACTCAGGAGGAATACCAGCAGCTGAAGGAGCGAGTGATGGCCGACGTTATTCAGGGACGAGACGTCTTTACCAAGACCACTCCAGAGGTGGGCTATGTGCACAACACGCAGATTCATACTCAGGAAAAAAATTATTAGTGCACAAACTGAAGCACACGCAAACATACACCCAAAGACTCTATGTAGCACACCAGGGGGTGATGTTGTACTGACATAGTAAGAGGAACGGAGGATGTCATTTATTGAGGCCACATTCAAAATTCAACACCTCAAGAAAGAAAGAAAGAGAGAGAGAGAAGGGGGGGGGGGGGGGGGGGGGGTTAAACAGGTCCCTTCTGATAGACATAAAGGGATAAGATGAACGAACTTTCTCAGTAAGTAGTCAGTTGATTGGCCAGAGGCTTTCTAAGGCTTTATGTACTGAGGCCAGTCAGGGGAATTCACAGCAGGCTATTTTCATATGTTTGTGAATGAAATGAAAGTGCTTTGCATCCAAATGCATTGTAAGGAGGATCTGATCTGGCTTTAAATACTCGTCATGGCTTGAGGACTGTCTGACATTGTTCACATAAAAACACCTAAAAATCCACTTAATTTTGTTCCAGTTTCAAATATATTTTGTGGATACAATGTGTTAGCGTAGGTAATCAGGATGGTTCGTAGTATAGTAAACGTACATACGTTTGTTTGACTTCAGACAGAAGTTGAGTAACGAAACACAACTTCACATAATCGACAGATGAAGGTGGGTCTGGAAATTCCACTTAGATAAACAGTTGTGTCCTCCCAAATTTCAGTCAATGTCAAATACCACAAACTGGATGGCTGTTAACCATGCACCTTTTTATAAGGAAATACGCACACCATCGGTCTCAAAACACGCTTACCGTCATTTAAGTCAGACAGCCGGTTATATGAGCTATAAGGAAGTTGGCAGCCGTGTAAGTAGGCAGCCATTCAGGTTTTTCATTGGAAAACGTTTACAGGGATTTTGAGAGGGAAACACTTTACCTGAACAAGCAGAAGTATTGAGTAATGTAATAATGGCTTACATACTATAGTCCTGCTGGAGCTGGTTCTCATTGATTTCAAATAAATGTTTAACCTCACATATAGAAAACTAAATTTAAATAATAACCACATATTGGAGCATTTGCATGGGACTCTTAACTTGCGATGGAATACGCTGCGGTCAGTTTCAATGTTTTGGTGATAATAAAAAGGGAAAGAAAAAAGAATTGTAACACTATTTGAATGGATGTCAGTTGAACTGATTGTTTGTCCTCTCCGTACCTTCGCAACGCTCCTCCCCCTTTGTCCATTTATATATTTTTCTTTAACCCCCTTTCGTTTCTCATTATTTTGGTTTCTGCCCATTTCTCCACCACTCCATCTCTCTCTCTTCCCTTATACACCCCTCTTCTTATTTTCTCGCCCTCCCCACCAGGAGTTGGAAAGTTTTAAAGCTTTCGTTAAGAGGAGGCCAGCATTTGATGTTGTGATAGATGGCCTTAATATTGCCAACATCACCAGGGGCAACCAATCAGAAACGGTAAATGGCACAGCATCTAACTTGAATCATTGTATCAAACTTTACTTAATTATTTCATTTTGTTTGTGTAGTTTTGCATTGTCAAACACTTTCTCTTTTTAACTTGAAACTGTTATGGTCCACACTTCCTATGTAAAAATGGCTTGATACTTATACAGCACTTTGTACACTTAGGGTGTTTTGGTAAGAAGTACAGAGGTTTGCACTAGCATTACCCGTCCTCCCACAAGTCTGCCATCTGGCTAAAGGGACTTTCTGTCTTTGATTTGGATGACTCAATTAAATAGAGTAGTGTTTTTATATATATGAGTAACAACTGTAGGTAGTGTAGTTGTAGTTATACTTGGAACTTATGTGGTTGCCCATGCACATGGGTTTCAGTGGTGAAGTTTAGTAATGGTTAAAGGTCTGTACGTCTGCCTATTTGTTGTCCGCCTTTATGACGCCAGAGGACATTTGTGAAACTAAACCAATTTCCAATGACAGTGGACTGCAACAATAGTAATTCATTTTAGCAGGACTTTTACTGGGAGGTCGTCTGGTGCTATTAAAATCCCAGATATAAATAATTGAGTAAGGATGAAATGGCTGGGTAAAATAATACCTGAAAATAATATTTTTAAAAAGCAAATCTTTCTCCCTGTTTTTCCATCAACAGTATTTTTCAATGTGTTTTTTTGTGTTTGTTTATGTATGTGCTTGTGTTTGTGTTCTAGCTCCTGGCTGTGGTATCTGAGCTGGAGAAGCAAGGCCTGGTTGTGTTGGTATTGGGAAGGAAACACATGCTGCGGCCGTCTCGGTCCTGGGACAAACAAAACATGTCCCTGATACAGAAGAAAGCCCACTGCTTCTTCACTGACAACATGTGCGTACCTGTTTTACTATAGTTAAAGAACTGATAAAACAATACATTTTACATGGTGTTGGCTTGGCTCCCTCCAACCATCTTACAAACTATGAGGCCATTACTAAAATAATGTTTGTAGAATAATTGTATGATGTATGGTTTCCTGCTTTGATTAAGAAATTATAACAAAATAAGTATATTTATTGCATACTTTATTTATCCTGTTATTTGTTAGATCTGAAGATGACCCATTTCTGCTCTATGCCACACTGAGCTCTGGCAACCAGTGTCGTTTTGTGAGTCGTGACCTTATGCGCGACCACAAGGCATGTTTGCCAGATGGTGCAACCAGACGCCTGTTCTTCAAATGGCAGCGTGGGCATCAGCTTGTGGTGGATGGTTACGCACCAGGGCGAAGAGTGCGCTTTCAGGTAAAAGGAGACAAAGAAATTCTACTAATTCCCGTTAGCCAATGCTGCAGCAGTAGTGTTCAATCTCTGATGCAAAAAACAACAACAAAGAACCCAATAGAGAGGAGGTAATAATGTATTTTGTGTGTTTATTTCAGAGGGTTCCAAGCTATGACACAATTATCCAGAGTACGGGACAGTTTTGGCACATTCCTTATGATGAGAAGGAATCCGAGAGATGCAGCTATGAAGTACCTCAACGGTGGCTGTGCCTTAACAAGACAGATTAATAATGCAACACTGTATGTCATTCTACTAGAACACACAAACACAGTTTTGCTATTACTTATTCAACTTTGAATTGTAAATAAAATCTTTATTGTTCTTGTGTTGTTTTCTTACATCATTAACATTAATGATGTAATTTTCGTCACAATCTGGAAGCAACTGACAGACAAAAAGTATTTGACAGATGTGTGAGGTTTCTTTCTTATTGAACACAGGGGGAATGGTATTGGACATTCTCTGCTCTCCTATAGTAACAGACCTCTTATATTTAGCCTTACAATCACAGAAAACTCTCACAAATATAATATAATATTATGTATTGAACATCTCTAATGGAACAGTTTCTATTTCCAGTATGGGTACAAGCCATCACACCAGGGGGCGAGTTTTTTGTGAACGCGCGCTTTCTTCAACGTTTGAACGGGGGTGGAGCTGTAGGAAAACAGAACACCGGCTCCTATTTTTTTTCGTGACCCGGATTTTGAAGACGTACTTCCGAGATACATGGTCAGCGGCTAACACTTGTCTTGCTAGCCATAGCTTTAACTTTTATACAAATTTTGATTATTGTTTACTTGCGCCATGTCTCGGGGGTCGAGCGCAGGCTTTGACCGACACATTACTATATTTTCACCGGAGGGGAGACTCTACCAAGTCGGTCAGTATGGAGTCAGAAATAACAGCTTGCTCTGTCATCCACCCTAACGCCAAGACTTCTGCTAACTTGACTCAGTTTTTTTTTCTAATTAGCTAACTAAATGTAGTTAAATTAACTAGTTGTAAAGATAACCCTGAGACAGCTTAAATTTGCTGCTAAAAATTGCATAAGCTATCTCGTAAGAGGAAAAATTGTTTAGTTAACACGATGTAACCCTAACTGCTTGCTTCATGTTACTTTGTTTGAAGAGTATGCATTTAAAGCCATTAACCAAGGAGGGTTGACCTCCGTTGCTGTTCGAGGAAAAGACTGTGCTGTGGTCGTCACACAAAAGAAAGTTCCCGTGAGTGCACTGATACAGATACAAACACTCTCACTCCTCCCTTTTGAATAGTTAAAGAGTATATGCTTTCAGTCAACTCATTACATGTGATGTGCTCTCTCATTTCACCTTTAGGACAAACTCTTGGATGCATCTACTGTGACACACTTGTTCAAAATCACAGAGAATATTGGTTGTGTTATGTCTGGCATGACAGGTAGGAAGTAAATTATGTAATTCTGGTGTTCATCCTCAACTAAAGTTTTGTCTCACCTCTCCCCTTTTCTTGTTTATACTCTGTTATTAACCCCCCCCCTTTTATTCTCTCACTGTCCCTCTCCCCCCTCCCACCCCCAGCGGACGGTAAGTCCCAAGTTCAGAGAGCTCGCTATGAGGCAGCCAACTGGATGTACAAGTACGGCTATGAGATCCCAGTAGATATGCTGTGTAAGAGGATGGCTGACATCTCGCAGGTCTACACTCAGAATGCAGAGATGAGACCGCTCGGCTGCTGTGAGTTGAAGTTTGGTTAAATGTTTGACTTTGTAAGTGTGAGACGGAGTGGAGAATGTTGTGTGCGATCATATGAGGCTGTGGGTGCTGTTTTGATGTTTTTAGGGTTCCATAAGTGATTTTGTATGTCTGTGTTTCTCCAGGTATGATAGTGATTGGTGTGGACGAGGAGAATGGACCCCAGGTTTTCAAGTGTGACCCCGCAGGCTACTACTGTGGCTTTAAGGCTACAGCTGCAGGCGTCAAACAGACTGAAGCCACCAGCTTCTTGGAGAAGAAGATTAAGAAGAAACTGGACTGGACCTTTGGCCAGACCATTGAGGTAAAAAACTATTTACAGATACACACATAGCTGAAACAGTGCAATCGTTATAGTCTTTAGCTGAAAGTAATGTTTTTGAATGTGATGCATGTGTCAGGTCTTCAATATGTATAATTCTCAATTTCCCCTCTTTCTTTCTATCACCCTCTCCCACTCTATTTCCTCTCACCATTGCTCTCCTATGCAGACAGCGATAACGTGTCTTTCTTCAGTTCTTTCTATTGACTTTAAGCCCTCAGAGCTAGAAGTGGGCGTCATTACTACAGAAGAACCCAGATTTAGGTGAGGAAAACACCACTGTAAAATAGACCTGAGCTCGGCACAATATAAACGGATTAGATATCACTAATAATTGATCATATCAACTGCAATCTAACGGACAAAAAGAAACAAAATTTAGATGGCCATTTTCCTGTAGTGTTTACAATACTTTGTCCAGCCCCTGTGCTCTGCAAGTCAGTACCACGTATTTAATGCAAATTTAAAATGATCTTCATGATTTCATCCCATTATTGTCATTAAAAAAACACTTCCCTCTTAGGAAATTTATCAAAAAGGTGTGTTTTTGTCTCTCCAGAATTCTGTCAGAAAACGAGATAGATGTCCACCTTGTGGCGCTGTCTGAACGAGACTGAGGCAGATCAGTATGTTTAGGCTGCATATCCTAGATCCAGAGGAAACAATGATCCCAGACCTTGAGAGAGACCCTCCTCCCCCTCCACAATTTGCACCTGTATTTGTATATTCAGAAATGACTGTGAACCAGTCTACACTTGAATGAATGAACACCTTTTTTTTTTGATGTACTATAGTGTTGTTCTATTAAAATGTTTTTGCTGAATTTCTGTCTGGTTATTTTGTAACTGTAAAATTAAATGTATCTTTTTATAAATTTATAAAATGTATTTGATTTGATATTTGAATGAAAATTGTATGTAAATGTTTATTTGTTGCTAATGATTAAATTATTATTTAGTATACTTTTAATTATGAAATTGCCCTATATCATGGTGATTTAAATCCAATCTGTATACCTTATACACTTATAGCCTAACAGTATACACTGGTCAGCCACAACATTAAAACCGCTGACTGGTGAAGTGAATAAAATGTGTTATTTTATTACAATGGCACCTGTCAAGGGATGGAATATATTGGGCAGCAAGTGAACAGTCGGTTCTGGATGTTGTGCTGGAAGCAGGAAAAATGAGCAAGGGTAGTGATCTGCATTGTCACAGACTGTCAAGAGTACCCATGTTGACCCCTGTCCTCCACCAAAAGTGCCTACAATGGACACGTGAGCGTCAGCAATGGAAGAAGGTGAACTGGTCTGATGAATTACGTTTTCATTTACATCATGTGAATGGTTGTGTACGTGTGCATTATTTAGCTGGGGAAGAGAATGCACAAGGATGCACTATGGGAAGAAGGCAAGGCGGTTAAAACCCCAAAGTTATTCAAGAATGGAATATTGAATGGTGTCATTTTTTACGTAATCTATAAAATTCCCTGCTTCCAACTTGAATAGCATGTCATTAGGCTGCATCTTTCAGTCTGATCTTCCCCCAAATCAACCCACTACGTACGTGCTAAAACCTCAGAAGTCCTGAACTTACATATTTTAATTCAAAGTAATAGTCCTCGCTGTGTGTGCCATATTGAGGGGTCAAAGTGGCTTGAGCAATGTTTGTATTATAACGTGTGAGAGGCTTTTCTGAAGAACAGTTCTGCCTACCTGGTCTGTAGAGAAACAGAAACGGTCTATTTTCTTTCTTAATTTTGTCCAATTGTTTGAATACTTAAATATATTATCCAATCCCCCAAGGGCTTCATATTATCAGATTGTAAAATTTCACAGAAATTACATATCTCGGTGCAAAGCACATTGTAACTAGTAACTCCTCCTACTACCTAGTAACAATTTGCATTTGGAATGCTTTAACAATGGGTCACTGAAAAGCTCTGCATCTTCTGGGAATTCCCAGATAAAAAGTTCCTGCTTGACCAGCTGATCTCTCATTCACTATTGTAGTCTCTGTCTCTATCATTCACAAAAATCCCCCAGTGTGCAAAATTATGTTTGAATAAAGCATTTCTTTGTTCTTTGTAAAGTTCAATTCTTTCTGATTCCCAGAAACATGATATTAACAGATGTTCATTGAATTATAAATTGCCTTGTAGATAGGATTACATCGATACTTTAACCATCTTCAGTGTGACTTTTAATGTCACTGATCACATCGATACTTTAACCATCTTCAGTGTGACTTTTAATGTCACTGTCTTTTATTACAAAGAGCACAAGAAGAAGAAAAAGAATCGTAGTTAAACATATGTTTTAATTAATTTACTGGAGTGTATGGACTATTTAATTGTAACCCTTTTCAAAGACATTTACACTTTCAGAAACTAATATACACATATACAATCGCCCATATAAAATAAATATTTGTATACACATTACACATCCATTTACAATATGGTACAATATCAAGCCAGGACCACGGATCAAATCAACCCATTGAAAAGGCAATCCACCAGTGTATGGCCATATGAAAACCATCATGTTTTTGTCATTCAATAGTTTATTAGAATTGAATGCACTCTGAAACAGTCATTGGTTCACAAAGCTGTCCGCCATTTTGATCTGGTCAGTCTCACACAGCTGTCCCATCATCCTCAAATCTGACCGAGAACTCTTCTCTATGCCGATGACGTACCAACCCACTGCACACCGCAGTACTAAAACTGTGGCAGGCGGCAACGAGTAGGATATGAGGTCATCTCGGTGCTTCTGCATTTTCCTCTTGCTTTTAGGGTCTACTTCTACTAATGGCCATTCCATGTAATGTCATCATATCTCACCTAGCACCGCAGCACGGGAAAAAGAAAAATGAAAATTAACAAACTGAAATCAGACACATTACTCTGACAAATCAGAAGGGTGCTTTTCATTGGTGCATTATTATTTAATATTTTCTTGGTCCTTTTCTTGGTATAGTTCCTATTCTATTATATTTCTATTTTCACAGTTTGGGATATATCGGGATCTGAAATAGACATAATATCACACTATTGACTCCCTCTCAAACACACCTCTTCATCGTCAGACTGGTCTTCCTCCTCACTATCTTCTGATTCGCTGTCAGGCAGTTCCCTCAGCGCCGGACTGGTGACCGGGTGGAGTTCATTTCGGATGTTGTCATCTTCCCGTCCGTAGGTGAGGTGATAGGCTGAGTGGCCACCATACGTCAGACCATTTGGGTTTGCGCCAGCCTGTAGCAGAAGCCGGACAAGGGCCAGGTTCTGCAAGTCTACGGACAGGTGCAGGGCGCTGCGGCCATTACACTGCTCCTGTTTGACGAGAAACAAGGCTTTGTTACAAGGGCAAGCAGACAGTGACAGCTGGTATGGCCCTGTACATTTGTCACAGTGTGTCAATGTGTGCGCGCACATGACCAGAGCAGCAGTTGTGTTTACCTGTGCATCAATGTCAGCTCCCAATTTCACCAGACTCTCCACCAATGAGAGGAATCCCTTTATAGAGGCCAGGTGGAGACAGTTATGACCTGCAGAAAATAAAAAAACAGCATTGGGTTAACAAAAGATCCCACAAAGGCACATATTTCCCATGGTTATATTCAGCACAGTAGCAATGCTAAAGAAGGCAGGTTGAACCTACTAAACATCAACAGCTTGTCAAATCAATATGCCAATCAGACCAGGGACAGGTTGTCTTACCACTGTAGTTGCAGGTAGCCATGACCGGGGTTAACTGTTGGGTGGGGCAGTTTTGCGTGAGAACACTGAAGCAAAGCATAGACCCCTGTCGACAGGCGATGTGTAGCGCCGTGTCACCTCCATCATCCACCAATGCAGGGTCACACCCACCCACCAGAAGGAGCTCTACCACATCTGCCTGGTCGGTTATTACTGCTAAGTGGAGGGGTGTCTGTAGACAGGACATGAAAGAGAGAAGAAGAGGGTGGGTTAGTCTGTAAACGTGGCTCAGGTTATTTGTTTGTAACTTACATCTGTTTTCTTTACAGCTTTCCCAATTCTCTCGGCAAACACATGCCACTTGCATAAACATAGATACAGACACACACACACACACACACACACACACACACACACACACACACACACACACACACACACACACACACACACACACACACACACACACACACACACAGACAGACAGACAGACAGACACAATCACTGTGTTAACGTTTTTTATAATTTACCTGTCTCTGGTAGTTTTGTATGTTGAGGAAGGGATCTCGTCGGGATTGTTCTATCATCTCTCGAATACAGCCCTTAGCCTCATGAATAATGGCCAGGTGAAGTAAACTGCAAAGAACAAGAGAGAAAGATACATGTTATACAACAGTGGTGTATCACACTAGCATCAGTCTGCCACACATGACGGTACCCATTAAAGATGAAATACTCTTGTTCATGGAGATATTTTATGAATACATAATAAATACATCTAATTTAGAATGCATTTAAATATACATATCAAAGAGGGTTAAAAGCCATAGAGGTTCTTGGGATATATTTCCCCCATTCAGCTATTTCAACAGATTGACGCACGGGCAGGCGCGTGAACAATATGCTAACGCTAACCGGATTCCTGGCGCCATGCCTGGGACTTTCCCAGCTGAGACGCGCCGCCCACTTGACCTAAGGCCATAGTACATACCGTTCTGATAATAGTCTTTTGTTTACCTCCAATAATCTACGGTTACCACAGCTAGGCCTAGTGGAATTGTACATACGCCTTCGTGCATTTTGTTTAGATTCGCATAGCCTATCAGAGCCTATAAAACAAGACTATACCAAAAACATCATAATTTGACCTATTTGTAACTGTTTTCATGCAAACATTTTGAGGTACAGTACTGTGCAAATGTTTAGGCAGGTGTGAAGTCTTTAAAGTTAGGAAAATATAGAGATATATAAAAATATAAATGTTAATTGTTGATTTTTTATCAATTCATAAAATACAAAGTGAGGACAAAGCAAATCTGTATCAAATCAACATTTGGTGCGACCACCCTTGGCCTTCAAAACAGCATCCCGTGCCTAAAACTTATGCACAGTACTGTATATATATTTTTTATTAATTCTATTCGCTTACGTGTCTCCGTCCTCTGTGATCTGGGTTTTCCATTTTTGCTCGCCAGTGCACGATAGCGCGGCAGCCTGTGGAGCGTTGTCCACCCGAAGACGCCTGAGTTCCTCCGCCACGGCCTGATATTCCTCTTCTTTAAGAGAGTCCAAGCCACTGTCTAACCGTTCTTCGGTGCCTGGAGCACCTTTCCCATCCTTGGTGTCGTTATTATAATCCATTTTGTTCAACATGCTGGTCCGGTGAAGATCCATGGTTGACCTTAGCTGAGGTATTTAATTGTACTAAACTTCTGAGCTGGCAGTATACTCTACTAATGTCCTCTGGCGACCGGGGCGGGGCTAAAGGAACTAGGTGGGGGATTTCCGAAACTGTCAGTCATAACGCGCTAGCTGGCTTTACGCCCTAGCGAGGAATTCAGTGCACAGAGAGACATAATACTATGTGAGACTGCAACTGTTCTTGCAATTTCACGTAAAACATTTTGAAAATCACAGCCTGCGCAATTATTTTAAAGTATTTTTTTAGCCAGCAAAATGCAAAAGGCAATGCTTGGAATAGAGGGAAGTTCCGAAATACTGTGAAAACCACTCTCCTGTGATAACAGGCAACTTTCGATTACAAATTAACGGCCTTGCAGATGGGCTATGGGAAATGCAAATACTGCACCATATTTATATCGTCGACATATTGCATGAATGCTCGTTATGCCAGTATTATTTAGCCTATCTTCCATATCCAATACATATAGGCCTAAACCTAGACTATAAATAAAGAGCATAGGGATTAATGGGACTTTCCCCCAAACTTAACTGATTGACAAATTTAAATGTTTCTACAGAATCATGAATTCTAGTTTGGCCCGCTTGCCATTTCCTTAAATTCTTTCCTGGTGAATCTACTGGTTTAAACTAGCTCTCACTGTTGTATTATTCCTGCTGAAGGGGAACTCTACTTGTTGTTCTTTCAAATCCGTAACCCAGGGAAATTCAGGTAACTTTCTGTCTGTTAAAAAGCAAAAGCATGGCAAAGAAAACCCATAAATAGAGCACGAGTCATCCTCAACCTCTATCAATATTACTCATGAAGTATAATAATACAAAGCTGACCCGAGAATGCCTGGGCTATAGGACATAATAAAGGAATAGTTATTATGAACGCACTTAATATTTTATATTATTACAACATATACAGACAAAATTCCCAACTGTGTGTGTGTTACTACATTATGTTTGCTAAGCAGTAAACCTTAACATGTCAAGACACCTCACTGAACAATATGTGACTCACAATGAATCACTCAGTCACTTGACCAAAAACAATGCGGTTACTTAAGGTACTTACTGTATGTCTGAGTCAATGATAACTCACAAACGGCATTCATCGGGTCACTATCATGAAGAAAAATCCATGCCATATCATGCAATTTTTAAAGTGCAAAATTGAAACGTCATGCTCAACCTCTATCAATATTACTCAGGCCACATGCCTTCTCAAAAGTATAGCCAATGTGTAATTGAATGTAGTTTCAATGTGTAACTTAATTACATTGTTTAAACGTCGATTGATCTTTCTTGAAATTAGTGGAGATTCGCAAAAAAATTAAATAAGATGTGGAAGCCAGGTCAAATTTTAAATCCAAAAGCGAACAAGAAATCTGAACCAATCGACTTTGTATTTCAAATTGGTACGAAACGAAATGCATTGTATATCTTATTCTCTTAGTTTTACATTGTTTCTAACTTATTATTATTGTTATTATTATTATTATTATTATTATTATTATTATTGATAATATTAATAATAATAATAATAATAATAATAATAATAATATTAATAATAATAATAATAATATTGGTTATACATCGTTTTTCTTGTTAAAGCACTCCAACTTTATAAATAAATATGCCAGACTAATAAAGATTTGTTATAATTTTAATTTTTTATTTTTTTTATTTTCGGTGGGCAAATCAAAAGGATGCCGGGGAAATTCAGGGTTCGACAGTTCGTGTCTAATATATCAGAACATATCAAATAAATACAATTTCCTTTCATAATTCTACAATTTCGAGGCAATAAACAGCAACTGTTTCAGGCTGACTCAGCAGGTGTGTCACTGGTCTATTGCTCTTTAAGAATCCCCAGGAATCCCAGTAGGCCTTTATGATAAGGACAATGACCGCTTCGGAAGAGAACATTCTGGGACAGCAGTGTGACTCAGAGGTTCTTGAAGAATTTCCCTGACCCGCCGTAATCTAGGCTCTAGCCCATGCCTTTTTAAAATAAATTGGTTACGATCCTTTTGCCCGGCACGCATGGAGACGGAGGAATATCTCGAAGCACTCGTGGGGATCAAAGAGAGTTGTATATATTTAGTTTTTATATTTATCTGTATTCTTGCTGGTCAAAACTACATCTCCATCTTCTTTTCTCTTCCACTTGTTCCTACTATCTTGAGAATCCACAGCCCTTTTGAAATCAACTTGTACTTTCGATTCTTTAGAAAATGCATTTGCACTCAGACTCCAGAAGAGGGTGACAGAACAGCATGTCTATAGAATTCCACCAAAAAACTTTTATTTTCTGGAAAAATTAGCTTCAGGTTTCTCCCAAAGCACGAACAATTTAAAACTATATAGGCATCGCCTACATATCCGTTCTACAAACAATCCAATTACGTCTCAAGAATAGTAGCAGTAGCATTTTGCAACTTATTGTGTTCGAACAATTTTTTTGTGATGTGCTCTATTTTTAGCAACTGTTCGGCTTATAACCTTACATTTACTTTTCATTATCTGCAAACAAAACCAGCATGCACACAAACTAAAACACACATAAACACACACACACACACACACACACACACACACACACACACACACACCGTGAGGGTGCACGGAAAACATGATGGGGCTATTCATTAGAAGTTGGTATAGGGCGCTGTCCGCCGTCTGTGGTGCTGAAACGCTTCACAGGGCAGAACGAGCACTCAAGCGTAAATATAAAGGGGGGGGGGGGGGGGATTCCGACGTGTTGGAGCTCGTCTCTAACACATTCTATGCAGACAAGGGGAGAAAACACACACACACACACACACACAGACTTGTAGAAAGATGGACAGACTTTGATGCAGACAGACAAGCAGGCACAGTTCCAGACCTGTAATACTTTAAGTCCAATGAACAGCAGCTAGGGGATCGATAAAGTTGTCCTTAGCAGTCTGCAAGATTACAACAGTCCACTGATTACTGATAGGATATAGAGATACATCAATTGCCCGTCGAGGGCTAGTGCTTTTTTTTTTTGCTAGCCTTTACTTGGGGATATAGGTCTATACATCCGAGGTATGTAAGGCTCTATAAACATGAAAGGCTCTATAAGCCTAAGTGAAAATTTAGGTAGACATTCACAAATTACTTTATTGTATTTTTTTCGTCTGACTATTATTATGAGATCAGCACATTAGGCATTTATTTTCGCATAGATTAAATAGGCTAAAGTGTTTATGCCATAAAGTACTTGTATTTGCCGAGTTGAATAGAAATCAGTGTAGCGTACATCCGTGTCAACAGACCCAATTTCCATCGTCTGTTATAACATTTTTCCCTAGGCAGCACTTGTCAAGCCAACCGCTCCAACCCCGCAAGCCGTTCTCACGCTCATCCGCCTTGATTGATTTCCAGGGAAGCCGGGCTGGCAGGGCCCAACTGGCCAGACCATATTGCGCTTGGCCCACGCTTGGGGTTGGACTCCCCCGGGGGGAGAGTGACTCTTTCTGCGATCTCTTATCTTTCGCAGCAGCTTCTCGGGGAAGAGCGATGGGAATAACCCTTCTGCCCTCTTGGCAACGTATCAGAGAGTAGTGGACACCAGAACATCACCTTAGCCTTCTGTGTGTGTGTTTACGTGAAAGAGCGAGAGATTGAAAAAGATAGCCCATTGCTGTCCAGTTCTGCAGCAAAGAGCGCGCGCGCACACACACACACACACACACACACACACACACACACACACACACACAAACAAAGGCCAGGGAAAATAGACACGGACGTTTTCCCACAATCAATCTTATTAGATATGCTGTATTATTATCTTTGTCCCTGGGAGACCTATAGGCCTTGGGCCCACAACATCATTGTCTTCTCAAGATCATGCGCACCCACCCATACAAGAAAAAGATTGGCCTTTTGGGAGACTCTCAAAAGAACAGACAGTACTAACTAGGGACCATTAGCGAAATGATTCATGAATGCACCTAACAGTTTAATTTAATCGTTTTTTCTTATCTATAGGCCAATCACTTATTAAAACTGGCCTGGAAAATTATCTTCATAGTAGCCTAATGATTGATCCAGCGTTAAGAAATTATGGTATATGGTTCAGTGTGCAAGTCAGCAAACCATTGCATTTTGAAGAATTGGCAGATATACCTGATCAGCCTATCCTTCAAAATAGGCACCTATGCCTGTATTTTAAGATGATGCATTGCATATACGCATTTGATGAACAAAGGCGATGACCGTGGCCGTGACCTGGACTTTAGGTGATGTGGTAACTGGTAACAATGAAAGTTAAAGTGCGTAAATGTGTACAGGGCAAATTCCTTATCTAGTCGAGTGTCGTGAGATTTTCCCATTTGTAAAACATCCTCAGGTGGTGATTAGTGATTTAATTCGGGATCACTTTGACATTGTTCGGCTACAAGATCCCTAGTCAACGCTCGCTCCTCCTCCCAGTTGCCCTGCTGATTGGACAGGACTTCACGGTGACTTAACAGGAGGAAAAAAATAAAAGCCAAACACGGAGATAAAAACAAACTACGCACATTACCTTGATAGCCAGTGCTCTCCTGTTCTCCCTTCGTGCACACGTCAGCATCCTCTCATCACAGGGCTCACGCACCTCTCACTTGTCCCGCCTTTACAATAGGCACTTCAAAGTTGTGTGAAGCTTTAGCTCTCTGGTGGCGTGTTAATATGCCCAGAGGATTTTTAGTAAAGAGGAATAGACGACACTCCTCTGGGTCTTACAGAACTAGGCATGGACACAATGAACGGACAAAAGAAGGTTTGCTAAATTCACCGGAGGGGGCAACTGTTGTACCGGTTGAATGCCCAAGCTTGCCGGTGCCCGAGGAAGCAAGAAGGACGTGGAGTCTCGTGCATTTAGAGGCAGCGGCGGACCAGACATATTTACCAGAGAGCCCCCAGCAAGGCGATGTGGAAGCCAGCGTACACATGTGCAGGTACTCTCCCAGCGTAGAGCTGCTGACTGACTCGGGACAGGACGGTTCACCTGGCCGCGCTGAACTCTCCTATAGCCCTATCAAACCCGTTGGCACAGAACTGGAGAACTCCGTCTTTCCGAACTGCCTGTTGTCACCACCTGCACCTGAACCGTTCCTGTTGGGCACCCCTGTGTCTTCTATTGAAAGACTTCTAATGAGCCATGCGCCTTATCAAGCTGATGATAAATACAATCCGTCCGTGCACTTGTTTCCGCCTCTACACCACACCGTCAAACGCACATTTCTAGAACCGGAGAGAAGGTCAAAGCCGGTGGCAAAGAAGCCCAAAGTTAACAGGAAACTGAGCTTCGAAGACGAGGTCACCACATCGCCAGTACTCGGGCTGCGGATAAAGAAAGAATGTCCCGAGTTAAAACCTTCCACCGGTAATAAAAAACCATTAGGTGAGTTCATCTGTCAGCTCTGTAAGGAGGAATATCAGGATCCGTTCTCTCTCGCGCAGCACAAGTGCTCTCGGATAGTGCGCGTGGAGTACCGCTGTCCCGAATGCGACAAAGTTTTCAGCTGTCCGGCTAACTTAGCCTCCCATCGTCGGTGGCACAAACCCCGGCCTGTACACAACGGAGAGCCACAGAATGTTAAAAAGCCACAACCCGATGGGCGTTTACACGAAAGACAGTCAGTAGAGGGCAAGGAGAATACAAGTGAGTTGCGTGCAAATAGTCAGAATCAGCACCACAGTGGATTGGACAGCACCCTGAGACTCGAGGCTCCAATGCAGCACGGGAGGTCATCAGAAAGCCCACCGACGCCCTACGACCAGCAGTATAGAACGGCAGATAGATGTATGGACATGCATACCAGAATGGACAGCCCAATACTTCTGCGCTACACCGAGCATGCAGACACGGCCCCCTCCACGTTTGTCCAGTCCCCAAGATTATCGGGACAGGAGGAGATTTACGATTGCCGTTATTGCGGTAAAAAGTTTCGTCGCCAGGCTTACTTGAGAAAGCACCTGGCAGCACACGAAACCGTTCGAGCATCACCGATCCCATATGGCCAAGTAGAAAGCGGACAGATTACCTTCGCCTGTCACTTATGTGGCGCGCGCTTCCCCTCGCTGGAGATCAGGGACAAACACCTTCTGTGGCACGCCATGAGGGACGAGTTGCTGAAGGGACCCGTGGCTGGGGGGTTAGGAGGGCTCATTCCAGAACTCACACAGGGGGGAGAGCAGCAACAGATCTTCACGTGCAAACACTGCCCGTCCACGTTCTTTAGCTCTCCTGGACTCACCAGACATATCAACAAGTCGCACCCCACCGAGACCCGGCAAGTGATGCTGCTGCAGATGGCTGTTCGACCTGGTTGCTAAAATAGCTACCTATAGCTGCTTGGTCAAAACAATATTTTCAAGACCTTTTAATACAAGCTAAAAAGAAATACAGCAAAGACCTCAGCTGCTAAAAAACAAATAATAAAAATTCTACAGTGACTATTTACAGTATTAAAGATTTTCTCACTCCGTATTTGAAGAATGAAAGCAAACAAATACAAATTATAACTAATTATCTATAGAGCGCCTTGTATTTGGTATCCAATGGAAAACCCGTCGGCGCAATCCACTTTTGATGTGCCACTTTTTCTCTGAAGCTGAGAGTATTTTTATACAAAATTTTACCGTTAGTATGATGGTTTCTTTTTTGTTATCACAAAAAGGAGGAAAATATATATTACAGGAAGTATTTGTTGAAATAAAATAAAATGCCTTCGTGATAATAATATATAGCTATAATGTGTGTAATTATATGTGTTAGAAACCTATAACGTATTTTGATATGTCTTAAGGACATTTGATCAATATTGTCAATAAACATTGAACTGGAAAAGTGAGTGTTTTGAACTGATATACCATAGCCTTGGGACCAACACACAGGATGAGAACTCACAACTCTGTAAAACAGTATAATAATTACCGTGAAATATACATTCGGAAATATACAGTACTGTGCAAAAGTTTTAGGCAGGTGTGAAATCTTTAAAGTTGGAAAAAAATATTTTAAAATGTAACTGTTAATTGTTTATTTTGTTGTCAATTCAAAATACAAAGTGAGGGAAAAGCAAATCTGTATCAAATCAACATTTGATGTGACCACCCTTCTCTATCAAAACAGCATCCCCTGCCTAAAACGTATGCACAGTACTGTATAACTTCAAACTAAATGGAAATAATGAATACAAGGGCATTATTTACATTTCTTTAATGTTCTAGGCTGTTTGATTTGTCCAGGGATAGGAGAATAAAACAGCTGTCACTGACTACTAAAACATTTCTAACTCTGGTATATTGCAGAAATAATAGTGACATATCTCTTTCTTATAAACCTGTAGCCCTTTCAGGTCATGGCATAAATTATAAAACCTAAGCATTTACAAACTCAATATTAACCACTCAATAAACTGACCAGTGACAAGAATACCTTTATTGTGAAATTCCAGTCACACTTACATTTTGTGTGTCAGGAATAACCACTATAAATGTTTACATACTACTTGTATGAGAGCACTCTATCGATGTTTGATCATCCGTGTAGGTTTGCTTGCGTGTGTTTGCTATATCACCAACACATGCAGTTAGTACAGAGACTGGTGGCATGCAAAAGTGGTCAGTAGTAGTAACACATATACTGCCTTGTTTCAACAAACCAATGAGCTCCAATCCCCAAGCATTTTATTTCCAGAGACACGAGAATCGATGCGAGGTTTGCGGTACACAATATGGTAAATCGTTTTGATCCAAGCTCTTAGAAAGGATTCTCTGACCTCAGCACATTCCTAGGACAGGGGTTTGGTTGACAGGGCTGTGTTTGTGACAAGGTATTTGACTTGGCAAGTGAACGAGTATATACAGAATGCACACATCAGTCACATCTTTCACTGTAACCGATCACACAGTCGTCTTAACCCGCCCTGTCGGCTGATTCTGTGTCTAAACAGCATTTTCACATAACAATCTAGACCATCAAAATATATAATAATTTACAAAAGAAGTCAAATAAAAACGGACTTTAGAGCATCTGTAACATAAACATGACACGTTTGTTTTATCACAATGACATTTTCGAAAGAAAAACAGAAAGCGAAAAAATAAATCAGAAACAGGCCACATATTATACAATCCCTTTTCCAATAAAGAATCTTTAGTTATGTTATATAACAGCTGTTACAATGTAACATATTCAAACAGTTCTTGACCACAATTACATAAAATGCAAGGCTATAAGCATTGTGAGACACACAGTGTTCTTGGTGAAGTTTGTTACTGGCTAGTTTGAAAAGTACACTATGAGTAAAAAAATAAAGAAAAAAGGTTAAATTAATTAAACATATTACAGGCTCCAAAAGAAAAAGATTTGCCTTATTTCTTTATTTCTTACTCTCTCTCTTCTCTCCATATCTACTTTCTTTGGCGGAAGGAGAAACTCAAGTCTCTTTGTAAGCTCTGTTGTCCTACGCATGTCTGTGGTAGAGTTGGTTGGCTGGAGGTCTTATTCCAGTGCCACAATACTACATTTGAATGTCCAGAGTCAAATTGGATATCTTGTATACTGTAAAATTCCCTAGATCAAATATGAGAGAATATTTGAGTACTTGTCAAACTCTTATTAATAGGTTGGGGTTTTCTGTTGTGAAATAGGCCTTCATTTTTTGGCAGCTGTTCCAACATATGCATGTAGACCAGAACAGTTGTCTTCACACATAATATATTATAAATATTTGTGCATGACAAGGAAACATTGGGGTGCGGCAAAAGAAAACATTGTTGTTCAGCAAAACATATTGTGACATTCTTTTTTTATTAGCCCAAAAAACAAAATGTACAACTATGATAAAAAAAGGAACAAAACAATGATTCCCTAAAGAAAATAATAAGCAGTAGTGAATATACAAATTCAGAAATGGACCATTTCCACGTTGAGTGTCAAAAAGAATAAAACAAACGTTACGTAACAAATGCCCGTAAAACTGGATTCATCTCTCTGTCCATCTGACGGGTGATATAATCAGTAGCAGGATGACACTGGTCCTCAATCGAGGCATCAGACATCCACAGCGTTTTGCGACTTCGGTCCTGCTGCACGGCAGGTAGAGGTTTTGGGATGCACTCATTTAATAGGCATTTGTCGTGGCAGGCAGACCGAGGTCAACTTAAACCGCCATACTCTCCGAGCACCATGGCCTCATCTCACACCGCCTCCTCTTCAGGGTTTCTTTGCTCGTACACACTTGTGACGGGTTATGAACTGGACAGATTCTTCTGTCTTTCGTCAGTTATGAGTGGGCGTGACTGGGTGTGCGTGCGCTAGCATTTTCTGTAAAGGCAAGGCAAGTGGCCAATGGAATGGCAGCATGCTGGAGGGCCTGACTGGGGGGGGAAAGTCACATCTTATTGGCGGAACCAAAGTAGGAGCCAGTTCTGATCCTATCGATCAACGGCCAATCCAATCGTCAAGGGCCTATCCAATCGTTGATGGCTTGTTCTGTAGAAGTCAGGTCTTATTGGCCGACCCGGAGGAGCGTCGTATCTTCATGGACATGCGGGTCTTATTAGTCCGAGGTGACATGGGAGAGGCTGAATCTCTCCCTTCCCGTGCTGCTCCCACCAGCGGACTTTCTCCCCGAAGACTCTCGAGGCATGAGCCTGGAACCGGTGAGGAAGGGAGAGACAGTCAATATAGAAGTCCCCCCCTTGAGCATGCCCATCAAAGCTAGACAGACAGCTAGACTAGTGCTTTTGACTCTAAAGTCCCAGGCTCTTACAGGACTCCTCTAGAACACACACAGACAGTGTGCAGGAGCAACTTGTCTATAGAACCAGAGGCATAACAACCGGAACACAGCTCTCTCTACCTGCATGGCTAGGCTGCTAGTTCTAAATGCTAAACCTACAGTTTGGTGTGTTTTAAAAAATAAATAAAATAAAATAAAAATAAAAGAGGTACTTAAAGTAAATAGGGGAAGAGGCCAGGAAGTAGAAAAAGAAATGGAGAGGGAGTGTGAGCGTACCATTCACAGCTGGCATGAAAGACCTTCCTTTTCAAGCCCTTGCCTTTGACCTTGAGAAGGCCAAGGTTATCGACGGGCTTAGGAGTGAGAAGAAACAACTCGCTACTACTATCTTAGGAGTGGAGGGATAAAAGCAGTGGACGGGGGAAGAAACAGGGGACAAAAAAGCATGGCCAAGGGAAAACGTCAGATTGGACAGAAAAGAAAAGACAACAAAAGAGTCAGGGCAGGAGTAAAGAGAGAGTTGATGTGTCAGGAAAGGACAAGTGAGAGAGATGAACAGGACAGAGGTAAGAGGGAAAATAAAAATGGGATGGTAAAGAGAGAGAAGAGGGAAAGAAAAACAGAAATGTCAACATAAAAGAAAAAAAGTCAACACCGCGGCCAGAACAGATAGCAGGAGCAGCCGATTCTCTCTCTCTCTCTCTCTCTCTCTCTCTCTCTCTCTCTCTCTCTCTCTCTCTCTCTCTCTCTCTCTCTCTCTCTCTCTCTCTCTCTCTCTCTCTCTCTCTCTCTCTCTCTCTCTCTCTCTCTCTCTCTCTCTCTCTCTCTCTCTCTCTCTCTCTCTCTCTCTCTCTCTCTCTCTCTCTCTCTCTCTCTCTCTCTCTCTCTCTCTCTCTCTCTCTCTCTCTCTCTCTCTCTCTCTCAACAGCCCTATCAAATGCATAACGTCACACAATTTTACAACACACAAAGAGAGGAACAACCCTGATATTTTCCACCCAGACAGTGCATGAGAGTATGTGTGTGTGCTGTATGTACAGTTGTGTCAGGTTACAACACTTCTAAAACATGCCAGACCAGGGGGAGAGAAACAGAGGAGAGTTGTTGTTAAAAGGTCAAGTCATAAATATGACAACACGTTAAAAGGTCAAGTCAAAAATATGACAACACGTTAAAGGTTGGCTAAGTATGTGATGTGTTAGCAAAGAGAGCAAAATGCATCGACAGGTAAACACCGAAACAGTTGACGTTGTTATGGAGGCATGCATGGCTTTTACACACACTGGAGTCAGAGGCAGGGAGAAGAGAGAACACTGACAATAGTTACTGGAACAGAAGAGAGAGGTCGGAACTGGTTAGGTGCCAATCAAAATGGTCAGTCAGGTGACTGGTCTTACCTTAGAAATACACAAGTGAACTATGATCTAAAAGGGGGGGAACAGAAGATAAAGACATAAAAATAACAAATAAAAAAACGTAATGAAATCAAAAAGGGAAATCAAAAAGAAAAAATACAAAATAGACTTTGTATTTTTTTTTTCCAACTTATTTTTTTTAAACTTATTTGCCTATACGAATAATGCACCAAATACAATTTGATCTTGTATGTAGATGCATGGCTTTGTCATATGAAAGTCGGTAGGGCACCTTTAATGGTGACTGGTCTGCTTTGTTGAAGGGCAGGTTAACAAGGAGGGGAGAGAGAGAGAGAGAGAGAGAGGGAGAGAGACATGGAAGAGGCGCGAGCGTTTGCATGGCTCGTCCGCCAATGTCTCTCAAGTGGGGAGAGTAAAGGCAGAGCGAGGGGCGAGAGAGGTTGAATAGCGACGGAGGCCACAGCTCAGTTACAAGGAAAGAACAAAGGTGACACGGCGACAGGCCATGTGGGGCCGGCTCCAATGGTGGTTGTTATGGATACAGCAGGGGCGCCAGCTACTACAGCTGAGGTTTAGGGCTGACCGACACGAAAGAAAGAAAGACTCCAAACGATAGACTTCCTATAGTTTTATAGCTGGGTTTGTGTTGGCTAATATCTTTGTAAAAACGACGTTGTTATTGTCTGGAGCATCTCAGGCACAGGGTCTTACCTGTGTCGGAGGGCAGGTGGGTGCAGGGGGCGGGGCTGTAAACCCGTGCAGCGTAATCCTCAAAGGTGGTTGGCTCCTGGTGGTGCTGCACGATGGTCTCTAGGTAACGAGCTCGCTCCTCATAGCTGGGGTCAGGGGTCAAGGAAACTGAACAATGCGGACCCGATAAAAGCACAACCCCCCACACACATTCCCAGCATCAGAATGGAAATGTACAGCCTGTAAGAAAACGGAATGCAATAGTGTGTGAACACAGACAAATGGAAAGTGTGTAGGAGCGTGTTATCACATATACGGGTTCACTTATGCCTGAAAGGGGGCTAGAGAGCGACAGCAGCAGACGACCATGTGGACCCTCTCCCCCCTCTCCCCGGGACAAGGGGCCCATAACACGTCCCACCAGACAAGGAGCAAGGACACGCGGCAGTCCATCCTATCCCAACTGTATTATAAGGCTATCAATGGGCTCCACTCGGGGGCCATTCAGCAGCAACGGCTCTATCAGTGGGATCGGGTTAGCTTTGTGCTTGTGCGTATGATCGGGTTAACGGAACAAATAGTTCACAATGAGAGCTTTCTAATGGCTCCTATTGGATTAGACTGTTGGATATGGGCTCAGAATGATCAAATGCGTGCGCGCTATGGGCTCAGAATGATCAGGTTCTGTTAATGGTAGAGATTGGATTATTATAGAAAAATATGGCAGAGATTGGATTATGGACCATAACAGTAGCCTATGAGTAGTTTTGAACGTATATATCGCCGGAAGAGAGGGAGGAACGGGGTGCGGAGGGAGGGAGGGAGAGAGTGGGGGTGAGGGTCATGCAGCGGGTGCAGGGAATGTGAGAGAGCGCACCATGCAAGGAGGGGGGGGGTAGGGAAGGTGAAAAGGGGGGGATAGACACCCCGGCTGAGGGTGAGGAAGGGGGATATTCAGGGAGCAACACAACGTGGACCTGTGTGTGTGTGTGTGTGTGTGTGTGTGTAGAGATGGTGGTGCGCAGACTCCTGGCGAGAGAACTCTGAGAGAACTGACAGATGAACAACAGTCACAGTGAGTCTAAGAAACAAGTATGTGTGTGTGAAGAGTGGCTCCAGGGGGCCGATAGAGCCCGCCGGTTGCCCTTTTTTCTGCTTCCTGCTTTCAACACTCCCCGCTTCTCACTTCCTCAACCCCGTGTAAGCCGACTGTGTGTGTGAGCTACCTCAGGGTAGGGATCGAGCAGGGTGTGAGATAGAGTGTGTGTGTGTGTGCGCGCGAGCGCGCGCGTGTAAGAAAGAAAGAGGTTGTAAACATGAAAAAGAAAAGACATCCATTTACAGCAGACCTCCATTTTAGACTATCTTTTCAAAGGCCAGAATTCTAAGCCTTGTGTCAGTCAGCACCACTATTTGGTTTCAACAGTCAGCCGGACCCCGCACTCCCTCGTCTCTTTGTGCGAGCCCGTTGCTGTCGTCCATAAACCCGTCGGCGCTCGGGGCCGAAATACCCTGGGCGTTTTCGGGGCAGGCTCGGCTGTTCAAAGTGCCACCACTGAGAGAGCTCCAGAGCGGGGCCCTTGCGGAGGCGGGGGTCAGCGGTGCCAGGAGAACGACCACTCCTATGGCCTAGCCTAGCATCTACATTGTGCTCTGGTGTCGGGGGGAGAGGGCGGCGGCGCAGGGGAATGGGCCCCGGGCAGATTAGACGGGAGTCTGGTGCGGACCTGGCGATAGACAGACATGAGCTCCACTACTGAGACGGATAATGGTGACATTAGCCCTCTTTTCATCTGCCCCGCCGCCCGTCCAGCTCTCTCGCCGCTGGAGTCCCTGCCCCTCGCCCCGATAATGCCGCCCTGTCGCCAAGACAACTAATTCTCCGCTCACTCCACTCGAGAGGCTCTTTGTGTGGGCCCAGAGGAAAGAAAAGAGATAAAAAGGGGTGAGAGAAAGAAGGAGGGGAAAAAAAGCAGATGTCTGCATTACGTCCACTCCTCCACCTATCCATCTATCCAAATAGGCCAGGCTGCAAATCTACTGTAATTGAATTTCTGATGGCTTCTACTCTTAACAGCTTGTTTAAGAGAGAGAGAGAGAGAGAGAGAGAGAGAGAGAGAGCGCGAGAGAGAAAGAGATATGGAAGAGGGGCGAGCGTTTGCATGGCTCGTCCGCCAATGTCTCTCAAGTGGGGAGAGTAAAGGCAGAGCGAGGGGCGAGAGAAAGGAGAGAAAAAGGCTCCTTTGTGTATGACCAGAAACCTCATTTTCTCCTGTGGATAAAAAGGCAGAAGAGTGAAGTGTTCGGGCCCCTTTCTTTCTCCCTCTCCACCCCCCCCCCACCCCCCCATACCAACCCCCCCATACCAACCCCCCCTCCTGTGGAGTGGTTCATTGTCGCGCCGCTCAAGTCCTGTGCTCTACGCGGAGAGAGGCAGATTGGTGCAGAGAGGAAGGGGG
>JAPMUY010008490.1:80000-145000 GCA_026901105.3 Galaxias olidus | reverse complement strand
TTAGAGAGGGGTCCTTCCAAGCTCGGGACTTGAGTGGCCCCGCCATCGTTACACTTTCTGTGGCTCAAACGCTGTAATGGGAGAGGGGAGAAGCAGGAGGAGTAGGAGGAGGAGGAGGAGAAGGAGAGGTCGGGTCCTTCTTGATCAGCTCAGCTGAGTGGAGGGGAGCAGGAGGCGGCCTCCCAGCAGGTAAACGCCACACCAGCGGTTCTGGAGTCAGATCTCATCTAGGTGCCCCCGTGTTTATCGTGTTCCGCCCGGCCAATCCCTTCCTGCTCTTACGTCGGGATGGTTTTTAACCCAAACCCCACTGGTCCTAACGAAAGTGGAAAAAAAATAAGATCGTCCAATGAAGTGTTGGACAAAAACCAGCACGGGAACAATTTGGACACTGGAAAGCACGATCGGATTTATTCGAGAAAGAAACGGCTAAAAAGCACGAGGGGTTCTGCTGTAAGCGAGCGAGAAGGGAGGAGAGGGAAGAAAGGGAGCGAGAGAAAGTCCGGTGAAGCCTCTTGGAATCAAATTGCCCAAAATGATGGTTAGAGGACGATTAGCCAATGATCACAGCGCACCGCTTCTCGCCTTGACCTTTGAGTGTGTGTGTGTGTGTGTGTGTGTGTGTGTGTGTGTGCGCGCACGCGGCCGGGGGGGAGACGCTGAAGTCTTACACAGAGAGACACCAGCAGAGTGGAGACGTCGATGAGTATCGACCTCTCGCCTTGTTCCAGTGTCGACCCTCCTCAAACGACTCCTGTCCCTCTGTCTGTCTGTCAGCTCGGCCGTCTGTCTGCTTCTCAAAACTATCCCCGGAAAATCACACATACAAACGCCGCGGGCGGATCATTGCTGAACGTGCTGAACCCTCCCTCCCTCCCTCCCCCCCTCCCTCCTCCCTCCCTGCCTCCTCCCTCCCACACACATACGTTGCGCCTCTCTCTCCAGATATGATAGGCATTATAAAAAGGCCTGTAGCGACGTCGCCGATTGATCTCATATACAATGAGCAGAGCAAGTCTGTACAACACCACCCCAACACAGGCTGCACACACAAAGTAAGGTGTGTGTGTGTGTGTGTGTGTGTGTGTGTGTGTGTGTGTGTGTGTGTGTTTAGCGAGGGGCGGGGGAGTTAAAAATAAAAAAAGTGGAGGTGGAAGAACGAGGGAGGGAGGACGGCAAAGGATACAAGTTCTGGTAGAGCGGGATGAGGGACTTGAGGGCTCGGCTGGCGTTGATAGCGGTCGCCCGCACCATGGTGGGCAGGATCTTCTCGTCAACGATCGCCCCGTCAAACAGCGGGCCGAAGAAGGGCACCTAGAGAAAGAGAGAGAGAGAGAGAGAGAGAGAGCCGACACTGGATTAGAGAGCAAAAGAGAAACGGTCAGACCCTGCCATGGGCTAGTTTAGATCCAGGGCTCTAATCAGCCAGTCAGACACAGACACAGACGCTGCCAGTGGAGCAGCCATGGAGGGGGACGGTATGAGACGTCATGGATGCTCTACTGGTCCAGCTCCGTGGCTAGAGGGCACACAGCTTCCTCCTCAGCTATGTCTGCTTCCACGCAATCTGCCCAACCCTCCGTGATTAGATTGTGCTTGGCGTGCTCCAGTGTGTGTGTGTGTGTGTGTGTGTGTGTGTGTGTGTGTGTGTGTGTGTGTGTGTGTGTGTGTGAGGCGCGCCCCTACCTCGGGCTTCTTGAGGATGTGGATGCTGTACGTGTGGTTCTTGGTGGGGTAGATGACGATCAGCACGTCTCCGAACTCGGTGGGCACGATGCCCCGCCGGTAGTCCCGGGAGTGCTCCGACCACACGATGTGCACCTCGTCGTTCCCCAGGTGTCGGAGCTGCGGGCCGGGGGGCAAGACGCAGAGGTTTACCATGACAGGAGCAAACTTAAGAGTCAATTCGTTAAACACACTGAGAAAATACTCCAAGTAGAAACACTCGTTTACGAAAACACACGGAGACGGGCAGAGGGGAGGGACGCTGTCGATTCAGTCGCGGTATCGGACCGAGTTCGCGTGATAGATACGTGCTGTCCAACTAGCTCCATCTTTACCTTGGGTCTGCGTGTGAGTGTGTGTGTGTGTGTGTGTGTGTGTGAGTGTCTGACAGCCAAGTTGCGGGTGGCTCCCACAGTGATGGAGTGAGCGGGGGGAGACGGACGGAGGGACTGGGAGATGGAGTAGGGGGCTGGAAGACGGATGGGCTGAAGGCGGCCGCTGGCTCTCTGTCTGAGGCTCCAGTTCAGGGCTGGCCCTGTAGCGTCGGCGCTGTCGTTAACCTTGACGCCTGACACCCGCGCACCCCCAAACACACACGCCAGAGAGGCCGGGCAACTTGTCAACCTGTCAAACAAACTCCGCAGCTGGCCAAATTGTTTAGCAGCACATTCTCAGGCCTTTGGACTAGTATGTTAGTATTGGGCCTATCTGTTCTGTGGTACACCCATGTATACACACCGCGTAAAGTTAGGACAGACCAAACGCTATGAGCTAAGCCTTCCCTCCTGTGTCTCTGCTACACGGTTTGTCCACCAGAGAGAAAATAAACGCTTTAGGAGAAACAGACTCCATAGTTCTTCTATCGTTTACATCGCTCTAGCAGGCCAGAAGACTAGCGAGGGACCACAACATGGCAACCCTCATATCTGCAATAGCCGCAGTGCGAGTGTGACTTGGAGCTTGTTTTTGTTAGCGTGTGTGTGTGTCTGTGTGTGTGTGTGTGTGTGTGTGTGTGTGTGTGTGAGAGAGAGCCCTGTGTCTAGTTAAGCAGGTTTATGTCCCTATCAGCTGATCTCTGGATGGATAGCGTCTGTAGCAGGCGCTGCTAATCCAATCAGCCGCCTGGAGGGCCGTGATAGGCCGAGAACCAGGAAGCATGATCTGATTAGCGGACATTATGGCCATGTGCAGAACGACCACCGCTGCGGGGCTGACACTGGCCCACACACAAACGGCTAAGCTGCCGCACGTCGCTGCCACACACACACCCCCGCCCACACACAACTAGGGCAATGAATTAGAGATTAGAGGGGAGCGCAGGTGCTACACGGACAGGCAGCCAGACAGTTGGAGGTGGGTAAGGGATGCACCGTGATACCCATCTGTATCATTTCAATCAAAAAGCATCTGGTAACAGGACATTCATCTGCTGAAAGGGAGAGAGAGGGGGGGGGGGAGTGGGGTCTCAGAAAAGGAGGGAGTGGAAAAAGAACGACAGCGGGAGAGAGGGATGCGGAGAGAGGCGGTTTGTCACCAGCGCCAGCCTTCCTTGGAGCTTATTAAACGTCCCCTATCCATCCCCCCCCCTCCTGATAAAACAGTGCTGCTCTCTGAGGATCATCCCTCTCCACCTCTGCCGTTCCCCTTAATTAATCACAACAGTTTCTCCCCCCCCCTCCCCTCCCTCCCTCCCTCTCTGTAGGCTCCACACTGTGCCTGATATATCACAGCCACCCCATTTTCTCTACCTCCTTCCCCCTCCTCCCCTCTTCTACCCAGGTATTGTTTCTCCTCGTCTCACCGCCGCTGCCCTGTCGCCTCCTCAGCCCTTCCGTGATAACGCAGCGCTCCCCTCCTCCTCCTCCTACACCCCTCCACCGCAGCGCCGTCTCCCCGCGGCCCCTTACCAACAATGTGAAGGAAATTAAACCCCCGCTAATGATCGCTCTTCTTATTACGGTTAATTACGCGGAGACACACACACACACACACACACACACACACACACAAACACACACACACACACACACACACACACACACAGTTAGGTGCCCCTCCTGTCTGCAACGTCTCCCCCGTCCATCCCCCTGACTCGGGGGTGCGGTCGGTCGGTCGATCGATCGATAGGTACCTTCTTGGTGAGGTTGTGGTCGTGGTCGGGGGGCATGCGCGTGGACACGTGGTAGATGACCTCCACGGTGGAGGTGGCGTAGTACGGCGTGGTCAGGCCCGTGCTGCGGTTCCTCTGCAGGCCCCCCATGAAGCCACAGTGAGTGGCCAGGTCCACCTGGAGGGGCATCGTCACAATGGGAACTACAGCAGCTTTCATGCAGGTGTTTCTTAAGAAAGCGTACAGATGTGTATGTGTGTTTGTATGTATGTGTGTGTGTGTGTGTGTGTGTCTTAGCACTTACCTCCCAGCCCAACCCAGAGACAAAGTCCTCATAAGCCTGGCTGCCTGCCGTGTTGGTCAGGATGGAGTGTTTGTCTTCCTGTCCCTCAGCCACGTAGAACACGGCTATCTTGTGGGTCTCCCGACTGGCAGAGAGAGATGAGCCGAACAACGCTGTGTGAGTCACACCCAGAGAGAGAGGGAGAGAGAGAGAGAGAGAGAGAGAGAGAGAGAGAGAGAGAGAGAGAGAGAGAGAGAGAGAGAGAGAGAGAGAGAGAGAGAGAGAGAGAGAGAGAGAGAGAGAGACACACAGAAGTAGACTCACCATTGCCTCGAGTCCAGGTTCTTCAGCTCTCTCAGAAGTTTCTCGTTCTTTTTCAGCAGGTGGAAACTACTCCTACACACGCACAAATAAAAACACACAGGTTAGGGGCGCTAACACCAACAATGACATATCTTATTAAACAAAGGACGGTGGATCACGGTTGTCTCTCAAACGAACCGAACGCCGGCCGTCAGCCCTGCTAAGGCATCAACCTGAACTTTCCCTTAACCCCGGTCCACAGAAGGCCTCCGACAAACAACACCAAACGGCTCCTCTAATAGTCCAGTTGCTTGTTGTCGGCACAATTTCCTGGGAAACAGGCTAATCCAGGACGAGCTAACGAGACAGCCTGCAGCGGTGGCAGGCACTCGAGAGGGAAAAACAACCGTCAACACGGCCAGCCGCTATTTTCGTACTACATGACACCATAGCAACCAAGACCTAAAGTTAGACTGAACTAAACACGTTTTTATTTTATAAATTTTTTTTTTGCGCCCTAGACATAATTATGTATGTTGAATATTCATATTTTGTATTCTGTTTGTTCCCTTGCATGTGCACTGTGCCGTTTTTGTTTTTCTTGATGGGAAAAGTAGCTGCTGCTGCCATGGGCCACGTTTGTCCACTGTTACTCACGTGCCTATAGGTCAAGTGAAATAAAAAACAAATATCTGAATATTCAAAGAGATATGATTTACTTTCAAATTTTCTCTAAATTAGCTTTTTTTTTTACTAAGTCCTTACTGACGGATAGTCTATCCATTCTATAGGTCAGGCCTGCATGCATCAACTTCAACTGCTACTACGAGTACTACTACCGGATTACTTTATCAACAGCAGCAGCTGATCAGTCATCATGACAATTAGGTCATTAGGTGTTGTCACGGCAGCAGAGCATCGCTCATTTGTTCCTGTTTGAATAAGTAGCTAGCTGTCAGTGCGTGTGGCTGGGGGGAGGGTGGTCTTTCACAGTGAATAGAGCAGTGTGACCGTCTCCACTATCAGGGCTGACGAGTTTGATAAAGGGAGCATGTTTAGTCCTTTCGGCCCCCCTTTCCCTCATCTCTCCCTCTCATGTCTCTCTGTTCTCCCCTCTTTATCTGACTGATACTCCGTAATGGGCTTATTCTCGGCTCTCAAAGACATCCATTTACACACTAGATAGGGAACAGCATGAAAGGACAGAGATTACGAATGCGGGCGCGTGCACACACACACACATACACACACACACACACACACACACACACGCAAACACACGCACACACACACACATAATGTTCAAACAAGCTCTTACGGTCATACACTCAAACGCGGACATAGGAACAGCAATACCTCAGTGTCAGTTTTAAGTTGTTCAGCCATCATTAATGCTGGTTCACAACCCCTACAGTAGCTCCAGTGCCATACATACATGTGGTACCCACAGAGAGGCAGGAGAGACTTAGATAAAGAACAGCAAACATTGTGGCCACTACAAATTTACAGGATTGCATGCTGTGTGAGTTCCACATGATATAAATCATCAGGACAGGAATGCTTTTTTCTACATTCCTATTCGACAGCTCGTTATGGGCATAATATGAAAATATGAAAAGCTGAGAGAGTGCATGTCATTGTTTCCTCTAGACTTTTTTTGGGGTGAAAGCAAAAAAAAAAAATCCCCCCCAAAAATTTGCCAAGATATTGAATCATCTTCAAAAGATGGTGAAAAATTCAAAATCACAAAATCTACCACGTATCTTAAATGTCCCTAGATGTACCACACACAGTGTTTTGTGGCCCATCAAAAAAAAAAGCGAACCTGCATATTGGGTAAATTAATTTCGTGGACTTGAACTATGGTGTTGAGAAAAATTGAGCGACACGGTCCAGATAGTCTAAATTTACCAATAGGATGTAGACTAATCATCAGACAGTAAATGATGTAGCAGTGATCTTCCTGGAGGCCACTAAACACAATAGAAGACCAGGTGATTCAATAAATATACAACAATTGAAGACACATCCCACCATACAATATCTCTGAAAAGACCTGACTACAGTATATTCTCCATTTCTCAATGCCATAAAGCTATGTATGAATTATGAAATAAAAAAATAGACTAAGGGATCTACTCAGGTTTGGTGTACAGCAAAGATATGCTTGTGTTATGATTGAGCTCATCTTGCAGTTAATTGCAATTAATGCCATGCTTTTGAAACTGGCTCTAGAATGTATGTATTTTTTTTAAGTTACATCATGCACAAAAACCTACAAATCTGGGAAGACATTCTCTCCAAAGAATGTAATTTGGGCTCCACAGAGATGATCTACTGCTACTAAATAATATTAAGAGACAATCTCTTTCTAATGACAGCAAGTTTCTAGCATTAAGTTCTCGATAACTAACTTAAAATCATCAGACTGCCCCCTGCTGCCTTAGGAGGTTAAAAGCTGTTGATGACTAATGCATGCCTTGAGAGAGAACAGAGTAATAATTAGCGTACACACTGCAACATATGTCTCTTACTATGATTTTAAAATGACGCTTTGGTGGCACTTTGAACAAGCTTTTGATTCTGGTCATAAATGGGAGAAAGCCGTAGATCAGTAGCTTTTAGCCTACATTGTCATATCTCCATCTCCCCCTCTCCATTTTTCATGCCCCCCCCCCCCCCCCACACACACACACACACACACACACACACACACACTAAAGATATCTTTTGAGCCAGTGAATGGGTATTTACTTCCTGAGTAGATACCACAATACAAGGTGTATTAGACTCCATTAGCTAGCTGTACACTGCCTAACCAGCTGTTATGCCTATGAACATCTAAATATACTACTATGAAGACTCTTTTGTTCGTAGCACATTAGCATTATCAGAGTCCATTGCACATCGAGGTTACCACTACATCCAAACAGAATGAAACATTTTGCACAACGAATCCTCTCCTCACAGCAATCAGGGAAATAAGAGCTGGCAGAAAGGAAGTGCAGCCCACAGAGGTGGCTCTAACAGAGGGCCAGGGATATAGTGTGTGTGACTCTGTGTGTGACTGTGTGTGTCTCCCTCTCACCTCTTCTCCCAGGAGTTCATGCCCAGTATGTTGAGCAGCAGTCGACAGTAGTAGAAGGCCGATTGAGGTGTGCTGGTTTCAGGCTGCGTCTGCACCGTAGCCCGCATGTTCAGGTCCTCGCCGCGCTGGGCGCCAAACTCCCTCTCCGCCGCGCTCTGCTTCAGGATGGCGTTGATGACGTCATTCTCCTGCTTCTCCGACACGCAGGCCGGGGGCGGGGCGGGGATGTTGAGTGGCATGCCTGACAGCCAATAAGAGTCGACGTTAGGTCTAGATTTCACAGTGTGTGTGTTTGTGTGTTTGTGTGTGTTAGTGTGTGTAAGAGGTAGAGGTGTGTACCTGCTCTCTGTAAACACTCCGGGCTGGAGTAGCCCATGTACTGCAGCATCTCGTCCAGCACATCGTCCCCGTCTATCAGCGAATCATAGACCGGCACCGTCTCTCGACAAACGCGCTTAGCCAATGGAGGGGCTAGAAGCTCCAGAGACGCCTGTTCTTCGTCTCCCTCCTCTTCCCTTTCCTCCTCTCCTCTCCTTTCGATTTTCTCCTCCTGCTCCTTTCTTTCCTCCTCCTCCTCCTCCTCTTCCTCCTCTCCATGCATCTCCTCTCTGTCTCCCCCGACCTCAATCCCCTCGTCCGCTTCCTTCTCGTCCTCCTGTCGTCCGTCTCCCCCAGCCCGCCGCTGTCCCGTCGAGGGCGTGTGTAGCTGCAGCGAGGGAGCGTGTGTGTGTGTGCGCGCGGGGCTGGCCGGGGGGCACTGAGGGGGTCCGTAGAGCACGGCAGAGTCCCACGAGTGCTTCCCAGACACGTCCCGGATGATGATGCGGACGCAGGCCGGGGCGGAGGACAGGCCGGCCGTCATGCCGCCTCCCGGCAGGCCCGTCTCTGAGCGGATCTGGAGGCAGGACAGCAGCGTGGAGCCGTTGAGGACCAGGAACTGCAGGTTGGGGGAGTGGAAGAGCTCTGGGCCCAGGTCGGCGCTCTCGCTGAACGGGTTGTCCTGGTTCTCACACACCTGGGGGGACGGACAAGACAGCCGCCAAAACGGTCAGCACCGGCACAGCGCAGTCACACCGCTTTGCTTTTTGCACATTTTGTGACAGCGCAGTCTTATTCTAAACTGGATCAATCACATTTTTCTTTTCCTCAATCTACACACAACGCCCCGTAATGACAAAGCGAAAACAGATCTGTAGAAATTTGTGCGGATGTATACAAAAAACTGAAATATCACCTAAGGACTCAAACCCTTTACTCAGTACTTTGCTGAGACATCTTTGGCCGTGATTACAGCCTCTAGTCTTCTTGGGTGTGACGCTATAAGCTTGGCACACCCGTATTCAGGGCATTTCTCCCCCATTCATCAGGTCTCTCCAGAGATGTTGGTCTTGGCTGGGTGCTTAGGGTCGAAATAAATGTGCACACATTTCTACAAACCTGTTTTCGCTTTGTAATTATGGGCTATTGTGTGTAGAGTAATGAGAATAATATTATCCATTGTAGAATACACACACACACACACACACACACACACACACACACACCTGACTGCTGAGTGTAGCAGGTCCTCCAGACATGGGGTAGTGTCCAAGGTGGTTTACCAGATGGGTGATGACTGTCCTGGCTGCTATGGATACCAGACCATGCTGGATGCGGCTACGCACTGGAGAAAGAAGAGAGATGGTTATGAACTGGAAACAGGATATGGATACATAATGGAGAGAGTAAGAGACAATCAGTGTGTGGCTTTAAGCCAATGCCATCACACACACACACACACCTCTTGACATCACAACAAGCCAATGCCATCACACTAACTGTGCCGTCAGCTAGTCCTGGCCAATCAACGTAATCACTATCACAGTGGGACAACCATGGGTGCATAGCGTGAGTCCACACACACACACACACACACACACACACACACACACACACACACACACACACACACGCACACACACACACGCACACACACACACACACACACCCACACACACACACCTCTGAAGGCCTATTGACAAGGGAGTGGTCTACAGATATGCATCGATCAGGCATTCTCTGCAGCTACCTCAGGAGACTCCCTCTCTCACTGTGGCCCGTCTCTCTCTCCCTCTCTCCTCCCTGTGGTCCGCTCCCTCTCTCCTCCTCTCTGATAGGAACTGGGAGGTAAGCGGAGGGACTAAATCAAGGGCTCACAGTATCCAGGGAGGTATGGAGGACAGGGATGGGAGAGGAGGGAGGCATGCATCGCAGGGTGTTCCGCTGATTAGGCCACTCCATGTCCCCCCGTCGGACACAGCGGTGGTCCAACTACACACACCCCCACTCCACTCCACCCGCCTGTGTGTGTGTGTGTGTGCTCCTCACCCTCGGTGACGGGCTGCAGCTTGCTGGAGCGCTCCGAGTCGGGGGAGTGGAGGGGTTCGGGCTCCCTGAGGCACTCCAGGGGCAGGAAGGGGTCGTAACCCGGGGCCTGGAGGTCGGACAGCTGCAGCGGGAAGTACCTGGAGGACGGAGGACGGAGGGGGTTAGCGTCCCCAAAGGGTTCGCATGGATAGCAACGGAAAGACTGAACCACTGTCTGAGAGGTAAGAGAGGCACCTGGGACTGCTGAAGGACTGGGCCCCGTACACACAGCCATGAAGAACCTGGAAGGTTTAAACAGAGAGACAGAAACATCAATCACCTCTGAGATTCGACTAGATTAAAGACTACAGAGAAGGTCTCTCTCCCACACACACACACGCACACACACACACACACACACACAGCACCTTGTATATGCAGCTGAGTAGCGACTTGTCGCTGTGGTCCTTGTCAGGGCTGCGTGTGTGGACAGGTTGAAGCAGCGTTTTAGGAGGAAGGGCCATGACCCAGTCCAGTAGACACAGCAGCAGGGACACCACCAACTGGGACAACACACACACACACACACACACACACACACACACACACACACACACACACACACACACACACACACACACACACACACACACACACACACACACACACACACACACACACACACACACACACACACACACACACACACACACACACACACACACACACACACAGGGGTTACACGTGAATGGCCGGTGTCAAATATTGACGTTTGTGTGTGTGTGTGTGTGTGTGTGTGTGTGTGTGTGTGTGTGTGTGTGGGTTATGTGTTTCATACCCTCTTGTCCAGTTCATGTGGCGAGGTCTCGGAGGAGGGCAGAAGATAGGTGATGGTGGCTATTAAAATCTGACAAAATAAATAAACAAAAAGAAGAGGATTGAATATTCTACATTTCACACCCTCAATGGACGGTTACACTATTGGTCATTGTTTCATTTGAAATCCAACAAGCTAGCCGCAAAACACAAAAAAGGCATTGCTGTCCAAGAAAACCTCCGCAGTACAACATGTTCTGTGTGTCCCTCACTTCGACTATTTTCTTGGGCGTGTCCGGGGGGAAGCTCTGGAGACGGTCCACGTAGCTGATCAGCAGGTGGAGGATGTCGGACGCCACCATGGCCACCGTCTTGTTGGGGTACTGGAGAAGGAAGACACACACACACAGCCAGACACACATCTTTAGACTTCATTCACACCCCGGGGGGGGGGGGGGGGGGGGGGGGGTGAGGAGGAGGAAGGAGGAGGAAGGAGGAGGAGGAAGCGAACACAATCGTTGGAATGGTTGTGGGTGGAGAAACAAGGACAGATGGGGGATCCACACGGAGAGAGGAAGACACATAGAGGGGAGGCTAGGGGGTTTCCTGGCCTGGGCTGCCCCGTTCCACACAGCAATATCATAATTCCTAGAGGGGGGTGTGTGGGTGTGTGAGTGTGTCTTGGGGGGGGGGAGCATTCTTTCATGGATTAAGCTTCTGTCTGAAGAAGACCCAAACATGTTGGGCTAGCTCCTGGGATAATGTGTGTGGGCAGGGTCTGTTGTATAGCGGGGACATATCCACATCCACACAGCCACATGGCCGGAGATGAAAGCACAGGCCTCCAGTTCCACCCTGTCCATCCAGACCACCGGTCCATTCCTCCTCACACTGGGCTGCTGACTTATTCCAGTTATTCCCCTTCCCACTGTGCTGTAATTCACACTGCACTGTCCTCCGCTGAACTCCGCCATTACTCTAGCCAGGCTGGATACACGGTACATATTGTATGATAATGTCTATTGTATTATGACTTATGGAATACCTTGAGGGTGACACAGATGACGTTGAGGGCCTCTTTGATCTGAGGGTGCTGGGTTCCATGGACCAGCTCCTCACACAGCCAGATTCCCAGACTGCACAGGGCTACACACCTAAGCCAAGACACAACAACACATATCTCCATCTGCACAAGCCAGGATTCATTCTCATCCCTGTTAATAATAGTTTATTTAGAATTTCTTTGTACGTTTTATTGCTGTTAACAATCGTTGCATCATTATCGGAGGGCAATGCAAGTCCGGCTAGATGATGCAGGGTAACCATATCTGAAGGTCAATGTCAAGGTCAGAGCAAGGTCAGGGGTCACAGCTAGGTATTACCTGGCAGGGGCCGAGGGTTCGTCTCTGGCGGAGGCGAGGATGTGTTTGATGATGTGCTCCTGCAAACAAGAGACGAGGAAACGGTCGGTCAAGAGAGAAACAGAGGATCAACACACACACACGCACGCACGCACGCACGCACGCACGCACGCACACGCGCGCTCGCTCGCAGGCAAGCGCAGGCCTCCCTGGCAGGTCCCGTTAACAATCGTTTGGCTATTCAGGTCCAGGCCTCCGTCTGTCAGTTGCCATGCAGCCCCAGTCCTGATCACTGCTGCACATGGCATTAGCTGTTTACACAATAACCACAACACCACCACCACCCTGGCCCTGGTCCTGGGAGAGTGCTTTGAATATGTAACAGGCCGTTAGCCCCGTTAGCTCTGCTGTCTAGCCCGCTATGTAGTCCAGCGCTAAAGTCATTACGGCATAACAGGAAAACAACAACGCCTCAACACGAACCAACCACATCAAGGTCACCCACACCTCCTTTCTAACCCCTAAATCAAATGGCAAAAAAAGAAAGAAGAAAAGGTAGGGGCGCGCGTGCGCTACCTTGACGTCGGTGAACTTGGTGAGGACCACGTCGGCGGTGGTGGGGTGCAGAGCGGGCAGCTCCTCGTAGAGGTTGGGGAAGCACACCAGAGAGCCCAGCAGGATCTGAGCCTCCACTCTGGGGGCCTGACGAGCAGGAGGGGGAGACAAGAGGAGTTTATGTTTTGTTTGTTTAGTGACACTTAAATCACTTAAACGCGTAAAATAGCCCAGGATGTAAAAAAGGTGTGGAGGACAGTGGGTGTAAAATAAGGCAGGATGCAAAAAGGTCTGGAGGACAGTGGGTGTAAAATAAGGCAGGATGTAAAAAGGTCTGGAGGACAATGGGTGTAAAATAAGGCAGGATGTAAAAAGGTCTGGAGGACAATGGGTATAAAATAAGGCAGGATGTAAAAAGGTCTGGAAGACATTGGGTGTAAAATAAAGGCAGGATGTTAGAAGGTGTGGAGGACAGCGGGTGTGAGTGTGATTACGTTGAGCGAGGAGCAGGCGGTGACCCTGCTAGCAGCGATGATGAAGTCCAGGATCAACATGGTGGCTCCAGGCAGACCGATGGAGAAGAACCTGGGGGAGCAGTGCTTGATGATAGTGTTCACAATGTCCTGGAGGGAGAGCACACACACGCACGCACGCACGCACGCACGCACGCACGCACGCACGCACGCACGCACACAAAAAACAAGTCAAGCACAGATCAGTCACAGACAGATAGATATCACACAAGCAGGGTTTCATTCATAGAGGTTACTTTTTTCCCTCAATCAAAGAAAAACTTGCGCAAACATACGCACTCTTTGACCTGCGTACCTGGTCTTGGTGCAGAAGGCCGCTGTGCATGATGTTGTAGAAGTGTGTGAGGAAGTCGGCGTTAGGAGACACGTCCTGCCGTCTCTTCATTATCTTACAGATGAGCTTGTAGGCGTGGAGCTTCCCCTGCTTATAGCGCTCTGTCAGCATGGTGGCCTGGACACACACAAACACACACACACACCATGCTAACATCCGCTCAACAGCCGGGTGGAAGCGGAATTCACTATCCCATTTGCTCATCGCTATGGTAACCTGGAGACGTCTGCGTACCTTGAAGAGCCATGGTGTGAGGATGCGAAGGGGCGGGATCAGGACAGGAGGGGGGGGAGATGATTGGTTGTCCAATGAAATACCGAGATTATCTCTGATCTGGAGAGGAAAAGAGAGGTGAGTGAGTTTGACAGATTAAAAATAAAAAGCACTGCCATTGTTGACTGCTTCCTCCTGTGTGTGTGTGTGTGTGTGTGTGTGTGTGTGTGGGTGTACCTTGGCCAGGTTTTGCCACAGCTCACACAGGTAGTCAAACACCTGAGCATGGATCTCTGGGTCTTTGATGGTGTTTACATCTCCAAGGATACCGAGCATTCTCCGCCACATAACTGTTGCAACATCGCCATGCCAACCAGTCAAAGTGCCACCTGCCATCACACTACAGTCTTCCGTAGGAAACTCACTTGTTTCTGAACGCACACAAGCACATATTTCCTCAGTCAATAAAAAGTGAAATTTTACATTTTTCGATTTAACAAATTATATTACTATTAATTATTACCATTACTTTAAATAGATAATAGCCATATAAAACACAGTCCGATTAACTTAGTAGATTCTTACTTAAGAGTTACAAAGAGGGTAGAGTCGGTTTGTATATACATGACCTACCTAGATCATCAGGGGTATGCAGAACAGAGTGATGCAACTTTTGGTCCAGCTGAAGGTGTGTGTGTGTGTGTTCTGTGTGTTCGGCCGTCAGCGTCGCGGGGGAAGGGGTCTGGGAGCGAGAGCCACCCAGGGAGTGCATGGGAGACGCACTCTCTGAACCTGTGCAAACACACAAACACACAAACACACACACACACACACACACAAAACAGTTAGGGGCTGTTCCATTATCATTGACTGAATGTATGCATGTACAGTATGCTAGGTGCACTAACCTGTGACAGTCACAGTGTGACTGAGGCTACTAGTCTCTGAGTCAATATGTAGCGTCGTCAAGCTGGCCACTTCCTGCTCGTCAGAGACCACGCCTCCACCGAGGCTGTCCTGGTCCAATGAGCTGCCTCTTCCTCCCTCTCCTCCCCCTCCACATGACTCCGTATTGAAACTGAAGTCTACAACAAAATTACAATTGAAAGTTTATAGTAGAGTTTATGATTAATTTATGAATAATTTACATACTTTGTTTGGTTTGTTACGGGTGAATTTGAATTTCAAAAGCCACAATTTTGCTGTTTAATAAAGGAATATATCTACGATTATCAGAGTGAATATAATCATCTGGCTTATTTAAGTACTTACATTTGGATCTGGTAATAATTAAGGTAGATCTAAACAGCATTAATATCAAAAATAGGAAGCTGTTACACATTCAGCTCTCCAAATTAATAAATGTTTTGAATACCAAAGTTTAAGAAAAAAGCCTTCATTTGCACAGATGAACCACCGTTTCAAAGGCCTTGATTAAAAATTGAACAGATAAGTACTGATGACCACATTTTGATAAAACTGTCCATACTGTCAAACTTGCAGTTGGAGTACTGGAAGGCGTTGAACGAATCCGATTGGCTGTCAGAGCTGATGACATCAGAGCCACTGGCGCTGGCAGGGGAAGTCCACTCTGATGGCACACCGGGGTCATCGGCCGGTCGGAGGTCAAAGGGCAGGCCGGAATCATCCGAGGGTCGCATGCCCTGACCATCGAGGAGATCTGGCAGGTCCCTAGGCACTTCCAAGCTACCAGGGCTGCTACCACGGCGTCCCTGGAGATGTGGAGGGACGGAGTGGGAAACACGAAGAAGAACAGAAACACTAACTTATATTCCAGGGGAGGGGAAATCATCTCCAAATAATACGAAAACAATTGTTAGACAGGAGAGTGAAAAATTATGAAAATGTTTGTGTGTGTGTGTGTGTGTGTGTACCCACAGTGGTGCCCCTGGCTCTCAGTCTCTCCTGTATAAACTCGTCCATCAGGTCGGCAAAATTGGGGTTGCTGCTCCCGACGTCGCTGGAGACCGGACGAGCCTTCTGCACCACCTCGTCTTTGTTAGCTAGAGACGCAGGGACAGACACACAGACAGATGCAGTACAGCACCCAGTTATAGACGGGGAAACCATTATGTTTTTTTTCTACAATTTGCTACCATATAAACATGTTCATGATCTAGCCAGAGCAGCAAATAACAAGCTGATTGTTTGGGAGTACATTTCTGTAATGGCAGCACAGTACCTAGAAAGCCAGCTTTTACCAGCGCTGTATTTAAACAATGAGTGAATGTAATGCCTGGTTTTAAGGAAGATCTCTAAAAACTACATTGTCTGTCAGTAAAGTTGTATCGTGTGCAAGGTTTTTAGTATAAACTGCAGGCTGTTACGAAAAGTACCAATTTCAAAGAAAAGCCAACCAATATAGCCGATTTAACCGTTGAAGCGATGCAGGATCCTCACACAGCATGCAGAGAGAGAGATAGAGATAGAGAGAGAGAGAGAGAGAGAGAGAGAGAGAGAGAGAGAGAGAGAGAGAGAGAGAGAGAGAGAGAGAGAGAGAGAGAGAGAGAGAGAGAGAGAGAGAGAGAGAGAGAGAGAGAGAGAGAGACAGACACAGAGAGAGAAAATAGGAGCTTTATTATGTCCAGACCTAAGTCTGATCGGTAGGTATTAGTGCAGCTACGTACCAGAGCTTTGGTTATCTATCGTAGGTTAAAGCGTTAGCTTGACAGATGTGAGTTCAGAGAGCATGATATCAGCATCCATCCCAAACTGGTAAGGAACCAGGTGGACCAGGTAGTACCTGATGGATGGCTAACGGACTGGGAGGTTTCTGAGGACAGGGTGCTACACAGCAGGGCAGGGGCATTCTCTTTAAATTCAGTCAGTTCAAAAACGAAACAACTTTCTGTTTAACTGTTTGAACTAAATATTACCTTTTTAAGCCTATTTAACTATTTTCAAGAGTAAGAAGTATTTCTTGACCTGACTGAATTTATTTTTTATTGAGCTTCAAAGACTTCGTCTGCATCACAAAGCCAAGAGACCAGCCCCACCATAACCAATAGGTGACTTTTAGTTTTGTTTTTGCACACCTGAAGCTGCAAGAGTGGCTTATGTTTGGGTTTGGTGTCTTGGCCGCAATATCCTTTATTTTTGCTGTTGCGCTTTTTGACATTTGCTTAGTCCGTATACTACAATAGTTGTCAACTATGCGCTAGCCTGAGCCTTTGCCAATATCATTAACCACAGACACAAAAGCCTGTTCAAATTATGATAAATACATATTTTTTGTACAAGCAGAAACACCTACTCACACACTAATGTGTGGGAAAGGCTCTGCCTCTCCTGGAGAAGGAAAGGACTTCCAAATGTCAACGTCAAAACAGCAACACTTCATTGGCTAGGATCAACGCAGGCTATGGCAAAGATGACGTTAATTACTGTCTGGATGGAACGTACCGAACTGGGTCGGCCCAGTATTTTGGACGTGTCCCTTGCATGTGAGCAGCCACAATTTAAAGCCAGCCCAGCTCCTGAAAGGCTTGACACTTTCCTTAGGACTGGGTTATATTGTACTGCCGACATGAGGGGGAAGCTCAGTCAATAGGTAATGTTAACACCAACACTAAGCTACAGTCACACCAAGACAGACAATCAGGGAATACATTAAAAGAGTTGCACAGCCACACAGGTTTCATCAAATCAAGGCAGTAGAACTAGAAAGTGAGGTCCGCTGCGTGTCGGCGATTTGCCAGCAGACTATTCTGGCATCACCGGTTCCAGCTCTGGGGTTAGTCTGCCACCTGTTGGGCTGGAGAGGGACCCGCAGCACACAGATCCTCGAACCAAACAAAAGCCCCAGCTAGCGGAATTAGGAAGCTGCTCTGGCTGAACTGTGTTTGCCGTCTATAGTGTTCTGGGTGTGGCAACGTGGGTGTAAAGTTCCGCGTAGCTCTGAGAGAGGAGAGCCACTGATGTGCTCCATGAGGGAGGGAGGAGGGAGGGGAGGGCACGAAGCTGCATGCAGCATCCAGAAGGGGGAGAAGAGGAGGAGCAGCAGAGGTTTAGTCCCAAAGCTGGAGGAAGAGAGGAGGGGAAGGCGGGAGAAGTGTCCCAGGATGGGGAGGTGGGATGGGTGGAGAAGTTAGGGATGGGGAAGGGCAGGCCTTGGTCGAAGGAGGACGACTTTCAAAAGAAAACACCAAAAAAAGAGAGAGGCCTCAGGTTCATCCAGCAGTCAGCGAGTCAGCCAAAAAATCATCACAATCAGTAAAAAAAAGGAAAAAGGGAAGAAAATACTTTGTTTATCTGTTGTTTAGGACAATTCCAAATGGTTGGTAATGTTGTCTGTGTCCGACGCGCCCTCGGCAGTCCTCACCTGCCGACTTGCGTCCGAAGTATCCGAGGACGTGCGAGTAGATATCTCGGAGCGGCGCGTCACCGCTCGCCGCTCGGGCCTGCCGCTGGGGGGAAGAGCCTTGGGATGACCCCTGACCCCGGGGGCGGGGCTTAGAGAGGGCGTGGACCACCGTCTTATAGACGCCGCCTAGCAGAGCCACCTGATGCTGACGCGACGGGCTGACGCCGGGGTCCTGGGAGCGGGAGCGCGAGGGCCGGGCGCGCAGGGCAGAGCGGCCCAGGCGGCCGCGCGCCGAGGAGACGCCGCTGGGGGCCTCGGCCAGCTCCTCTGAGCTCCTCACGCCAACTCCAGCCCCAGGCTTACCGTCCGGGCCTCCAGCGGCCGCCTTGTGGCCGGTGTGTCTACTGGCCCCTGCCCCACCACCGGAGGAGTGTGTGTGGAAGTGGCTGAGCCGACGGAGGCGGGCCTTCCAGTGGGCTTCCTTGCTTTCTAAGGGGTTGTGGAACTGGACGGACTCGGTGGAGGGCCGGAAGCTGACGTGGACCCCCCCGCTGGAACGCTTCTTAGGCCGGCCACTGGCCACCTTCGCTCTGGGGGGATCCTGGGGCTGTCCTGCTCCTGTCTCTTTGTTACAGTCCCTCTCGGTAGCGTCCTGCCTCACTAGAGCGGGGTGCTCTTCATTCTCTGCTTCCTCCCCTCCTCCTCTGCCTCTCTCCCTGACCTTGGTGGCGAACTGTGTGTCTAGATGTGAGCGCCCTCTGGTGGCAACAGGCTGCCACTGGCACTGCAGTTCCAGGCACTCATAGATGCTGCGCTGCTCTAACTCGCTCTCCTCCTCTACCAAGTCCACGTTGAGCCGCTGTCTTTCCTCGCACCGGTCTCTATCCTGTCTCCCCTGTCCACTTACCTCCACTGTCTCTCTGGCCTGCTGACTGACCAGTCTCACCTCTCGCTCGCCCTCACACTGTGCTAGCTGTGTGGTGGCCAGTCCAGTCTGGACAGAGAGACGGGCGCTAGGTGCGCCACTGATCTCAGAGCAGTCTCCCTCGTCTGCCTTCCCCCTCTCCACACCAGCCTCCCCGCCACCCCTCCCCTCCTCCATCTCCCCTCTCTCTTCTTGGCCCTCCCCCAGCCCTTGTTGTGTGAGGTACTCCCTGAGGGAGGAGAAGAGATCCTCCTCCTCCTCCCCTTCGCCGTACCCGTCCTCTCTCTCTGACGCCTGGGTAAGGGTGTAGTCCCCGCTTGGCCAAACAGAGCTTACAGCTAGGTTGTTGGGATCAACACCGGGCCACAGCTGGTCATAGATGCTGCTGTTGTCCTGCCGCTCTAGGGAGCCTCTGCTGTCACTGGCGGGGCCACCGGGGGGGAACAGGGGGGTCACTACGCTACTGGCTGTAGGGGAGGAAGTGGGGGTAAGGTGGGGGTCGGGTTCAGGAGTTTCACCTTTGACCCTTTCGGTGATGAAGGGTTCCATGATGTCGGAGGCGCTGCTGCTCCGCGGAAGGCCGGGGCCCGGGTTCTCGAGGTCACACGACTCGGAGAACACCTCGGAGCAGGAGGTGGGAGGGGCATCCTCGCTCTGGGAGGCGTGTCGCATCCTAGGAGGACGGGGCGCCAGGGAAAGGTGTGGGTCCTCTAGATCTGGGGGAACGGGGAGGGTGGTTAGTTAGTAGGGTGAGGTTATACACACACAGAAACACACGGCCACCAAGTAGACATGGATCAATAGATTATATGGGACACACACAAGTGTAGAGTTACGGCTTCTTGAAGGGAGTTTTCAGTTCAACGTAATGGGCAGCTCTATCTGCAGTGTTAAGGTTGTGGGTGTCGTTTTGAAAGGGATCTGCCTGGAAGTGCTGTCGTATAACATCATCGGATCCAAGAAACCAATCGCATGCATGACTTGCAGTACAAAAACACGTAGCTAAGAAACGAATGTCAAAAAAAATTCTTGCTGATTATTTTACAACTACATTTACAACTTATGTATAGATGCACAATCTAGTTTGGACTTGATGGTTGTACTGTATACTCAAAAACACATTATAGAAGCAAACTAAGGGAATTTCAGGTAAACTAGATTGAACATTATTAATAGCCAGACCTTGTCAGTACCAATGAGGGCAAAATTGGTACAGTTATGCACAGGCTAGAGAATAGCTCTCGTATAACCTGATTATTGTCTCCGAGTGTATTGTAATAGGAACTAGTCAGTGTCAATAGGAATGGTCAGCAACAGTCTGTTTGTCAACCAGGTGAACACTCAGAGACAGGATCAGAAGCATGCAGTGAGCACATGCCTTGTGCAACAATGGTACGGAGTGGGATGGGAAGGGCCAAAAACAAAGACAACAACAACAACAACAACAACGTCACGCCACAGAAACAACTACAGTGGTCAACGTGGATGGGTCCGTATGTATTGGGGGTGGGGGGACACCAGAGGGGTGCAGAAACAAGTGAAACAGATAACAGAAATGGATTAGGGGTGCGGCAACATGGACAGACATGCAGAGAGATGCTCTGTCAGACAGACAGGTTGACCTTCGGTGTTGAAACATGGCTGAGACTCGGGCAAGCAGGCAGGCAGACAGGTGTGTGTGTACCTGCCAGGCGGTCAGCTAGAGGGGTGAGGGCAGAGGGAGGCAGGAGAGGGTGGTGGTGGTGGTGGAGCAGAGGAGGAGGGGCCAGGACGGGAGCGCTCTTGGCGCTGCGGATGAACGCCGAGGACAGGAGGCTGTCGCCGGTGGAGCAGCTCCGCAGAGCTGGGACGGAGGTGGACGAGGAGGAGAAGGAGGGCCGCGGCAGGAGAGGAGAAAAGACCCCGAGGAAGAGGACAAAGAAAAGCACAGAGAACGATGGGTGGGAAGATGGGAGAGGGAAAGGTGGGGCGGTGTGAAAGAAAAAGAAAAGAGGGGAGTGAAAGAACAGACAGAGTGGATAACAGAAAGAGAAGACCAATGAGGGAGAGAAAAAGGAGAAAAAAAGAGGGAAGGTTAACAAAGTTCGGGAGGAGCGAGAGAGAGAGAAGGCAGAAGAGAGTGAGTGCGACAGGCTTAGACTTCAAGGACAGTGAGGCCCGTGGCGGAGCAGCACACAGCTCTCCTCTCACAGGCTGGGAGGAGAAGAGGAGGAGGAGGAAGAGGAGGTGACTGGAGGGCTGAGGAGAGACAAGTAACACAGCTTTGTCTACGCTCCCCCACCCACCCGCACACACACACACACACTTCAATGTGTCATCCTGAACTAGAAGGCCAAACACGTTCTCTGACCTTTTCCAAAATCACTGCTCAGCATTCATATCTCCCCATTCGTTCAGTGAGTCATTTCAGACAGGAGCAAAGATCCACCAAAAGACGTCTTTTTCCTTTCGGCTGTGTTTGAGAGTTCACTCTCCCTTCACTGTCTTCCGTAGGACCTTGCAGCAATTCACATTGTCACCTAGCTCATCGTCAGCTACCCTGATCTGAAGCTTCCTGCTAGCCAAGCAGCCCGCTCTGGGTCTCTCTAAACCCCGTGTCGGCCCACTCACCCACGGTCTTCTGACGGACGATGTTCCGGGCCTTCTCTAACCCCGGCGAGCCCACGGTGGTGGCGCTGCGCTGCCTCATGCCGGCCGCCTGGCCTGGCTGGTCGCGGCTCCAGCCTTTGGAGAAGGAGCGGTCCACGCAGAGCCGCTGCCCCTCCGGACCCATGCCTGGAGAGAGAGAGAGACAGAGAGAGAGAGGGGAGAAGAGAGCGACGGGTGAGTCCTTATCGCGTAGAGGGCAGGCCACCTCACGGACACCTTCAAAGCCCTGTCTAGATAAGGCAGCAAGGCGAGCGAGAGGGAGTCAGAGCGGTGACTGACCTTTTCCCTTGTGTTTCTTCTGCTTCTGCTCGCTGAGTTTGTCCAAAGGAAGCTCGTTCAGGTCCACGCTGTACAGGTTCCTGGCCAGCACCTAGTCCAGCCAGACACACGGGCAGACGGGGAGATGTTCAGATACGTGCCCACTACAAGGGTTGAAGGTTTACACGGGCCCGGCCAGGCTTCCCCCAGCACGGGGCGGTCGGTTACCTTGGTGAGGGTCTCCATGGTGAGGGACCACTCGGTGACCAGCTCCTCCCAGCAGGTGAGCGAGGAGAGCACGGACAGCAGGTCGTCCCAGAGGTCCCTGCTGATGTAAACGTTGAGGTTACCCTTGATCCACGCCACAATCAGCGTCTGGGGGGGAAGTCGGACATGGGAGGTTACAACTCTCACTACGGCCTCACCATGTAAGCAAACACACTGAAAATGACCCCGATAGTGGTTGTGGACACTCCACAAACTCAGTATGTCTGACGGGATGGTAGACACTGAGATTGTAAGAGGTCCACTGCTACTAAGGTCTGGTTTAGTGTTAGTATCGCTAAGGCACCTGGAACACTGGCCCAGCCAGTCGGCCAGACAGCGTCATGCTCTTCTTCCCCAGGGGCATGATGGAGGGGGGCCTCTTCATCACACACTCTGTCACCCTGAGGAGCACCAGCAGGATCTGCTCCCTACACACACACACACACACACACACACACACACACACACACACACACACACACACACACACACACACACACACACACACACACACACACACACACACACACACACACACACACACACACACACACACACACACACACACACACACACACACACACACACACACACTGTACTTCATACTGTCTTGAGGTTTCAGAGCACATCTACAAAGAGGTTGGAGATTGTTAACATAGGGGAGAATCCTGGCATGTCGGTGGTGTACCATGTTTTCTGGTCCATGGTCTCGTGCATGACCAAGCTGCGGTAGATGTTGAGGACACGCTTGCACATGTCCACGTGTTCCTCCAGCAGGGCTTTCAGGTCATTGGCCGGCTCCAGCAGGAACACGTTACACGAGTTGGTGATGAAGACCTGGGGAGGAAGAAGGCATGGAAGAGCTTGGACCAGGGTGGGTGAAGAGTGTGTGTTTTTATGTGTGTTTGTGTAGTGCAACTGTGTGCGAGTACCTGTAATGTTGTTTGGACTCCAGCATTTACACTGTACTCCAGCAGCTCATTATCAATGACCTTGTCCACTCCCTGGCCAGATCAGAAACAGAGGAGTATTCAAAATGGACACACACACACACACACACACACACACACACACACACACACACACACACACACACACACACACACACACACACACACACACACACACACACACACACACACACACACACACACACACACATCCAAACAGCCCTGCTGCTCCCCTGACCCACCTCCTCGTCCTGGTCTCCCTGCCGGGGGGCGAGGCCTTCCTCTGGCTCCTTCATGAACACCGGCTTGTCCTCCTGGGAGATCCACTCCTGGTACACACGCACCACCTTCCTCATGGCGGCCGCCTCGCACATGGGCAGCAGGAAGGCCTGGGGAACACGCACGCACGGACGCACGCACGCACGCACGCACGCACGCACGCACGCACGCACACACAGTCTGTAAGTGAGCGTTTCACCGACAGTACCTTGTTGTATCTGCTTCACGTGACAAATTGATGAAACTTGAAAAGTAGATACACACAGAAGAACATATAGAAGAATAAAAGAGGCACAACTCCTTACAGTGAAACTAGCTCACTGACACAGTCTAACGCTCAGCCCACGAGTGTGTCTCCGTGTCTGCGCTGTGGCTCTTACCTGTCTGAAGATCTCGGTGATGAAGTTGACGTTGGTCCTGGAGCAGGTCAGCACCCTGCGCACCACCTCCATGTCGGTCAGCTGCTCCTCGTCCATGGAGCAGAGGCTGGAGGAGCTGGGCTCCCTCTCCGTCAGCGTGGAGGTGTTGGAGTGGCTCTGCTCCGGCTCACAGCCGCCGCCCCCCGACCCGCCCGAGCCGCTCCCGCCCCCGTCCAGGCTGTCGGCGCGGGGGCCGCCCCCGTCGTCGAAGGCGCCGCCGAAACCGGTCCGCGCGGCGAGGCCGGCCGCCGCTCGCTGGATTGGACGAGAAAACACACACGCACACACACACACACACGCACACACACGCACACACGCGCACACACGCGCACACACGCGCACACACACACACACCCCAGTGAGGTGGAACCACACCAGCAACACGTCTGTAACTTGGCCACGGCTTACTTCCACGGCGCGTGTTACCTGAATGTTCTTTGGTACGGTCTCTCCTTCCGTGCCGGGGATGTGGGTCTGCGTGTTGCTGCGGGGCTCCAGCCAGAAGGACACCAGCCAGCGGATGAAGATGACTCTGGCCTGGAGGAAGCTCTCCTTGGTGCAGTACATGGCCTCGTTGGTCTCCTGGTCCCGGCGCAGCACGCTGTAGTAGGGCCTGGGCCGCATCGGGGGCACCTCTGGAGAAATTCAATGGTCGGTCATAAACTGAATCATAGAGCACTCTAGAGATGATTGGCATTGGTTTGGCCCCAGACAAACTCATCTTTGATAAATGGCCTGTTCTAGAGTCAGTGTAATCTCCTCATATTATTCTACTGTGTTCTACTCACCCAGTATGGGCTGGTAGAGACTGGTTTCCATGGCGAAGTTGGGGAAAATGTGTGGCAAGTAGAACTTGCGGAAGTTTCCAAACAGGAATGCAAAGCCTCTCTCATGGTTCTCCTTACACCGCCACTCCAGACTCTTAGCCTGGAGAGCACACACACACACACACACACACACACACACACACACACACACACACACACACACACACACACACACACACACACACACACACACACACACACACACACACACACACACACACACACACACACACACACACACACACACACACACACACACACACACACCATTGTAACAAAAACAACATCACATCTTATCCAGAAATTGCTGGAGAAGGGAGGCATTGTCTGAGAAGGAGCCCTACTGTGGGTCTGTGTGTGTGTGTGTGTGTGTGTGTCTGTGTGTGTCTGTGTGTAGTTGTTTGTATCCTTGCAAATGCGATGGCAGCAGCAGCAGAACCATGCAGAGGCAGCCAGAAAGTCCTCTTGTGTTAGTTAAGGAGAAGCAGCGCATTTTTACCTCACAGGCTGGTTGTGAGTGTAAATGTATGTGTTAGCAGTGTTAGTAAGGGAAGAGACTAGTACCTGGTTTACCATGTATTTAAGCAGGGCTTCCAGGAAGTAGGCAGTGAGGTCTTCCTGGTTCTTGTCACCAGACTGAGGAGGAACCAATGGGCTGATCTCCTCTGGAGTTACTTGGGCTATGGGGGAAAACATGCAGAAGAACGTAGAAGGGAGAAGAATTAAATAAAGAACCAAAAAAAGAGATGTATCATTTTGTAATGCTGAATGAAAACCAGAATATATGACTAGGCATGTGTGGTTTACTAACTCTCTTGCAGGCTGAGCGGAGGGTTGACCAGCTGGTCCAGTGTGCGCGGCCCCTGGTCGCAGAGCGGCGCCGGGAAGCCGGGGATCAGACAGGCGAACATACACAGCTGCTCCTTCAGAGCGTTGCCCTGCAGCGCCTGCATCCACAGCAAGAACAACCGCACGCCCTCACGGCGGATCTGAGAGGGGAGGAGAGGAGAGGGGTAAGCCGCGAGTCAGGCGTTCCTTTGGTCGTTCCGTACCGGGACTCATGTACGGTACACTTCATGATAATAAGTGGTACTGTATAGATGATAGTGGTATGGAGCATAGTGGGTAGGACTGTGACTTGGTGACCAAAGGGTCACGAGTTCAAATCCCTTCGGGGAACACTGCCACTAGTGTGCCCTTGAGCAAGGCACTCTGTCTGCTAAATGACAGAAATAACATTGAAGTGGGAGGATCCTGAACGACAGGACAGGAGGAAGCCTGTAGTGCTAAAGACAGGAAATGTGTGCAGGGAGGGGCTTGTGGAATGAGCAACAAGCTAATCAAATTTGAGGGACCAATTAGGAGAGTACCTTTAGCGAGTTCCCAGTGTGCAACAGCTTCTTTAGTATCAGCCCTGAGAGAGACAGAGAGAGAGGACAGAGGGGTAACGATCTGGTGTGAGAGTACATTCAGTAAAGATATGAAATCAAACGTAATTTAGTTTGTCTGTTTGTGTGTCAGAGTTCTCGGTCAGACGCAGGGTAACACTCAGCCCCAGTCCTTGGCATACTCTGTTTCTCTAGGCAGTCCCGTAGCCTCCTGAACACAGACCTCAGCACAGGAGGAAAGGAGAGACTTCCGTGTGTGTGTGTGTGTGTGTGTGTGTGTGTGTGTGAGAGAGAGAGAGAGAGAGGGAAAAAGAGAGAGAATGAGAGTGTGCACACATCGGTGTGAGTGAATGTGCGCAATACATTATCTTGATCTGCCAAACTAGCTTTACCTGACCTCCAGACACATGGTTAACATCTGAGTAACAGTGATCAGGAGTATGAGGAGCATGTGACAATGTATACGTGTGTATATGTACTTATCTGTGTGTGTGTGTGTGTGTGTGTGTGTGTGTGTGTGTGTTTAGAGGATCATTACCAATGCTGTGGAATTGCCATCGGCTTTGGATTCTTTCTGGTAGAAGCTGTAGGATTTTCTGAAAAGGGAAAAAAAGAAAAAAAGAGATTCAGATTATTTACAAATAAAAACAGAAGAAAAAAAACAAAAGACACAGTGAGGTGGGAGGATCTTATTTCCTTGTTGGGACACACTGGTGTCGACACAAGCTATCTAATCCAACACCCTTTTTAGAGAGAGTGTGTGTGTGTGTGTACAGTGGGTGTGGTGAAATAGCCATGACCTAACACCGAAGTCAAGGCTTGCTTTCCTTCCATGATTCACACACAGCTGAGGACAACGGCACAGAACAAAGCTTTGTTGTCACAGAAGGAAGACAGAATGAGGAAAAGCCGCTGATAGATAAAGAGAGAGAGAGGGAGAGGGAGAGATAGGGTGAGAGAAAGTGTGTGTAGTAGAGAAAATGGAAAGAGAGAGATAGCAATCTACACAGGTCATCTTTGGCTGTCAGGCTTCAGTGGTTTAAATAGGACTGGAAGGAGGCCCCCCATAAACACTGCCTGGTTTATGTGTACCTCGAATATGAAGAGAATGGAGTCCAGCTCCTCCCTCTGGGACTTATGACCTGTAACACAGAGACGACGTGTGAACACACGGAAACACATTAAAGTAGATGAGTTGCCGTGGATACCACGTGGACAATCAGACCATGTGCATATCATGCAGATGTGCGCGTGACAGTAACATGACAACCAACGTACTGCCAGACTGAATGTTTACTGCTTTGACGAGTGTTGATCAGGTCAAGGTTAACTTCATGGCATTGCAACACAGATTCAGGGGCTGGACTAAGAAAGCATAATAATAGCAATTAGGTCTTCCTACTCACCTTTCTGCTTGAGGCTGAGTTCAATGTTGACAAAGTTTTCAAAGAACACATAGTAGATGTGAGAGTAGTACAGGTCAAAGAACTGCTTAAGATCGGCAGCCTCTGCATTCTCTACAGAAAGAGAGGGAGAATGATAGAGAGAAGAAGAGAAAAATATATTGTTAAACAAAAACAAGGGTAGTTAAAACGCACACAAGTCAGATAGTGTATGGAGCTAAAGTAGGCCAGGTGATAATGTCTGACTGGGTTTGTTTATATCATGACTGACGGCTGAACTCTGCCAGGCACTCACTCACTCTCTCTCACATTCACACACACACACACACACACACACACACACACACACACACACACACACACACACACACACACACACACACACACACACACAGCATGTCTGTTCTTTGCCAAAGAGCCTGTGCCCTTGTAAGGTCTGGGTGTTCTTTTAAGTAATATACTTACTATCTATAGATAGTAGATCTAAATTCATCTTACAAGAGCTGTTAAAAATAAAAACCTAGACAAAGACAGACCATCCAATAGAGAAAAAACAGTGAATTGTGCTTCTGATATTGGCTATGCGGTTCATGCCTTCTCCTGCTACAGTCAGTACAACGTGACTGTGTATTTGATTGTTATCAGGGCCCCACATTCCCCATAGAGCAGACACAGGGGGCACACCCATCCTCTCCTGACAGAGTGTAAACACAGGCACACTCACACAGGAGCTTGGTGGTCTGCTGTGCCGTGCAAAACATTCCCTGACCTGAAGCTGTATACAATAGAAACCGGATGTACAGCTACCGTCGAAAACAGAAGAGGAAATAGACTGGCCATGTTTCTCTTTTTGGTTACAATGCCCTTCTCTCAACTTGCTGTGTGCCTCGCCCTATTTTCGTGTATGTGCATGTGTGAAAGAGAGAAACATGGAAGTCTTTTCTCTTACAGAGTCACGCACACACAAACAAAATCAAACAGCAAAAAAGCTCTACTCTTTTAGTTTTACAACTAAGACAAAAACAAGATTGTTACAAGAAGTGTTACAAAAATAACACTCGATCCAATGTCGATGATTAGTTTTCCTAACATCAGATCATCTGGCAGAAGGTTAACGTTACACGTTAGCTAACTGCAAACTATATGTATGGGACCAACTCTTTGAACGATCATTAAATATGAGACCTCTGGCTAGCAAGCTAGGTTTTAGTTTTCACAATAACTTACCAATGACTATTCGCAGGTGTTTGAGGCGTGTCAAGACATCCTTCTTCGGATCCAACACTTTCTGTGTTGATTTTTTAACGTCCCCATGAGGCTTTTTGGAAAACATTCCGAATGCAGGAGGGACACAAGAATGTGATGCTGCTAGGCAAGGAGCGCGAGCCCCGTAGCTACTAGGAAAGCTATCTGGCCAGCTAGCTAACGTTAATCTTTTTCAAATGGGATTGCAATCGCAAGCTAACGTTACCGCAGAGAACAGGGTGTATTCTATCATTTGATACGCTGCGAGTTAACAGCATACACAAAAATTAACATGTTATGGAATTTGTTCAAGCTGTGCATTGTGCAGCCGATATAGCAACGTTATTGCAGCAGTGCAGCCCTTTCCAGCGTACGACAGCCAGTGCATTTCTTAATGGCCCTAACTCAGCAGGCTACGCTCCCTTGCTAGCTGGATGCTCAATCTGCAAACATCATGGCGGATCAGGGGAGGAAAAACATCATAGTGGAAATCAGAGCAATTCAACACAGCGTTTAATTAACATATTTTTTCTGACTCAATATTTATGCTTCAAATTATTACAATATAAGTATATGTAAAATAAATGTTAAACTTGTTCACCTGGACTCTGCTAATTAAATTAAAATGGTAAAAGGGCGATGACTGATGGATTGATTGATCAGGCTTGGCTCCTTAAATCTGCACTCCGGGTAGTGAAGTCTGTTACTCAAAGATCGTCATCTAGAAGGTGTTGAAGCTACATGCATGTTGAACTACATTATAAATTACCATAGCATATCAGCCACAAAACATGCATTGTGTTTAGCATTAGAGTCAGTCTCACATTAACAACTTAATATCTTATATGGTAGCACTAGTAATCTCGCCTCATGTAATCACAACAGTATCTGAAATGCAGAACAAAACTACTGTTTAAACTAGATTGACAGCTAAACATGACATGCAACTATTTCCTGGTTGAAGGATATACTTTATTTTAGCCAAGGAAGGAGATGGAAGTAGACTTTCATAGAAGCAGCTATGAGGTTGATGATGACCTGAATTGCTACTCAGGGTTCAATGATGGAGAATGCTCTGATAAATCACTCTTCTAAGCACACATCAATTGCAATGTTACAAAGAGGGAAAAAAATAATTTAAAGAGATGGAAGATCAAATATGTGCAACATAGGAAGATTTTTGTTTGGATGAAGTCAGGAAAAAAGCGTCAACTGAAAGGAGCGGTTTGCATGACATCTATTGAAAGTGTGACTTGGTGGGCCAGGAGAAGTACATGCTGAGTTTAAGATGGCAACCTGCCATCATTGAGATGCTGACACACACTCTCCGTTCACGTTTTCCTGGCACCCTTGTGGCACTTTCCCTCTCTGCCATGACTTCGGAATGATGTGTTTCAGTTTGGTAGATGCATTTTGAGAGATCTGTCTGCAAGAATGAGACAGTAAAAGTGTAGAAGGGGTAGAGAAGCAAGAGAGACGGAGATGGAGATATAGAGAGATTAATCTTAGTGAATTAGTGTGTATTCCAGGCCAGCTATGCTGGTTTATCATAGAAGAGACTGAGGTGGTACTCAGTGATCGTATTATTGATTTGAATTAACATTTTCATCAGTTTGGATCCCTAGTTTATATTTCTCCCCACTCTCTCCAGTCATAATTATTAAGAATGGCAGATTGCGCTGTCTCACAGCAGTTATGAGAAATGTTATTTCTCAATCTATTTTTGTACATCGTTGGAAAAAAAATAATATTGACAGAATCAATTTATTTGGTGGCTGAATGTTAGAGTTTTGGGATATATTCATGAAACAAACTGTTCTCTAAAGACATATTTTGAACAAATAAATGATTTAAAGCCATGTGACGGTTGTCATGTTGTACAAGTAGGCTATAGTATACAAGTGCTAGTAGGGTATTTGTTGGTTTAATAACCAAAGTTATATTGCACATTGTTACCTCTACATTATGCTGATCACAAATACATTAATAATACAATTGAGCCTAAACCAATGCAGAGACACTTCACTTCACCTCAGCAGTTTGCCACCACTTTCTTTCAAAGCATGTTCAGAATCAAAGTCGGTTTATAAATCAGACCGCAATGATATTGGTGTCAAGAGGTATTGCTGCAGATGTATCCACTGGGTGCCGCAGTTGTCACCGAGTTGTAATCTTCCCCTGCTGCAGCCAGCCAGCTCAGCTGACACAGGCAGGTCCTCTGCCGTGTTTTGGTCCCACAGTCCAAAAATGACGGCGAGGAAGTCTGGCTCACGACTGGAGACGGAGATCGAACGTTGTCGCTCAGAGGGACAATGGGACAAAATACCAGAACTTGTGCGACAGCTCTCTGCCAAACTAATATCAAACGGTAAGAAAGAAGTGTGTCGTGCTGCTGTGTGCGAGGGTTCATTCAACGACGTGCGGCCTGAAACCGGGGTAGTCCTCGGTCTGCCCTAAACATACCATTGCTGATTTCATTCACTTAGCAAGCCCTCGCATCATATACTGCTAAGATTTACAATAAAATAATTTCTAGTAAAAGCACCGCCACCTTGAGGACAGACCTATCTAATTATAGTAGTCTATATTTGTTTTATAAATGGTTTTGTCTACGTTTTCGTTTACTTCTACTAACATTCCTATTATTACTAGCTAGCTACCTAGCGTTAGTGCTAGTTCCTGATTTGACAAGCAACCACGTAAGCTAGGTCTAGTACTAGGTGGCACCTTGCTAAATGCTAGCTAGCTAAAAGGTTGAAAGACAGGTCAGCTGTCAAACTCATCCTGATTGATGCTAAGCGTCTAATAAGATTATGTGAAATGTTGTTTTCATTTTTTGAATTACAGACGTGGCACAGCCACACATCTAGTCATAGTTTCTCCCCATGATTTAAAAACGTTATGTTATTAAATGTAATATATGTTATTTATTCAGAGTTTTGACGTTAACATGGTTAAGCCTTTGTTTTATTGATCTTTCTGCAAAGAAAAGTCCCCGTCGACACACAATATTTGAGAGTGTGTTGTTCACACAGTTTGCCACTACTTACTGTCCAATGAGCATTAAGAACGTGTTTGTGTTGTGCTACCATAGTCATGTGAGTCGTGCGACCACCTGCTATACTCAGGTGCCTGTTTAAACGGTACAAAGGAGGGCTGTTTACCGGCCCGTGACCTGTGTTTCTTCTAACAGTGGAAACACATTCTGCAGGCTGAGAGGCTTGTAGCCTGGCTAATCTCAGATGGTATGTCTTCAGGCTGTCTAGGACAAGTAGCTTTACAGTTTAGTTATTCAACAAGCCTCCTGGAGCTGAAGGTCTTATCTAAGTTCAATGTTAGTGGAAACTAACCTGTACCAATTGAATTAGCTACATCTTATACAATTAATTGAATAAACTGTTTTATTGATCTACTTCCAAATATGCTTTTAATTTGACATAATTGCAGTTCCTACAGCTGCCTAACGTGTGTGTGTGTGTGTGTGTGTGTGTGTGTGTGTGTGTGTGTGTATGTGTGTGTGTGTGTGTGTGTGTGTGTGTGTGTGTGTGTGTGTGTCTAGATGACCTGGGGGAGCTGCTCCTAGGGGAGTGTAAGCTGCAGAGCTACCTGAAGGAGAACCCCATAAAGCAGGGGGCCAGCCCCCGTGGACAGAGACCCAAGCTGGTTGAGGTCCGCAAGCACCTGACTGCTGCTCTGGACAGAGGCAACCTCAAGGTACGTTGACCACCAACTCTCTCACACAGAGAGATTGAAATGTGAAAAAAAACGACATACAAGTATTTCTGTATTATTTAACTGAATCAATCGTGTAACTGTCTCTCTTCCTGTGGCTCTTGGCTCCAGCCGGACTACTTGCAGGAGGCCAGCCTGCTGATGGCCAAGCTGTGCTACGTGGAGGGGGACTACAGAGAAGCTATTAGCTGCTACGGGAAGGTCACTTTGGACGACCTCCAGCTGGTGGGGTCACCGGTCTACAGGCTGTCCATGATAGCGGAGGCCTATGCCACCAAAGGTACCACACACACAGACAGGCATACACACAAAGAAAAGGGAACCTGTGGGAAAGCAGTTCAATTCGCCTCCAACATTTTTATTGGAAATGTTAATGTTACCAGACAGACCTAATGGGCTGTATACATTGTCTGGTGCCCTTCTTCTTGCTATGTTTGGTATGTTACTAAGAACGTGAAAGAAGGTTATATAGTCTGTAATCTCCCAGAGACTCGACTCATTCTGTCCATACGGTGGCAGTAGAAGACCTCGTTGCCTTCAAGACACAACTGAGGCAAAGGGGTTTGAAATATACATCACCATAACCTAATGACCTCCGTGATGATACAGTTGACTCTAAAAATACAGAAATATTGCTATCGTCACTTTCACACTGTGTAAGAGTGTGTCTCTGAGTGTGTGGCTTTGCATTCTAGAGGCCAGAAGACTTTGTGGTGTTCAGCCACACATAACTAATTTACCCCCCCCCCCCACACACACACACATACACATTCTAATGGTGTGTGTCAGTCTAACACACAGACTCCACCTCACCCCGACCCCATTAGAGTTGTCATTATTAATTGAACCGCATTAGAGGCCTCCCATTTCTCCTAAAATACCCATTAACCCCCCTGTCTGTCCTTGCTGTGTGTCAGTGAGTTTGCAGGCATTAGTGCCTGCACAAGACCATGACCCGCTCTGTGGTATTTTCCATAAAGCAGTTCTGTGTATAATGGATCATTTATTAATAATTGAAGAATGAATGATTTATTATTTCTTTTTAATTATTTATGTTGGGGTAAACTAGCTACCTGTGTATCATAACCTCCTGGTCAGCCATGCATGCAGTTCAAATAGTGTGTGTGCTGATTAGGAGTCAGTTCTTATTACTGTGTCGGTTCCGGATACTGACCTAGTAGTCCCCCGTCCTATTTGTGTCCTCATCCAGGTTTGTGTCTGGAGAAGCTGCCCGCCGCCTCCCCCTCTCTGGCCAATATGAACGTTGACCGGGACCAGGAGATCATTACCTGTTATGAGAAGTCTGGAGACATCGCTCTCCTCTACCTGCAGGAGGTGGAGAAGGTGTGTGTGTGTGTGTGTGTGTGTGTGTGTGTGTGTGTGTGTGTGTGTGTGTGTCTGACCTTCTATCAAACGAACACTTTATTCACTCGATCAATCAAACTACTGTCTCTCTGTCTCCCTCTTTGTCTCTGCCTGTCTCTCTAATGTCTTGAGTTAAAGTTAATTTGCACATATTCAATTTCTAAAGATACTAGGACTTTTATCAGGCCTGCCTTCTCTCACTCCTCTCCCTCCAGGCCCTGTCTGCAGGGATGCAGAACCGCAGTCCCAAGCCCGGCCCCGTGGCCCAGGAGCAGGAGCTGGGCTACTTCCTGGAGACAGGCCTGCAGCGGGCCCACGTCATCCACTTCAAAAACGGGTGAGGGACGAGGGAGGGAAGGAGGGAGGAAGGAAGGAAACGAAGGGGCGAGACCCGCCGCTTCACAAGAAAGACGGAGGGAAGATGAAGGGGGGGAGGGGGGTAGGAAGTAGCTTCAAAGGGAAAGATGGTGTGAAAATGGAGGGAAGAAGGGAGAGAGGAGGGAGGGAGGGAGGAAATGAAGGGGTGGATCGGCTGCTTCCCAGGAAAGATGGAGCGGACCTCGGGCACCCCAGCTGTTCTGAGGCCACCACTAACCGTTCCTTTGTTGTTCTCCCCTCCTCCACGACGACCCCCTCTGTGCTCCCAGGTCGCGTCTGACTGGGGACAGATAGTAGGTACCATGGCTCTCTCTGACTAGACTAGAGCCCTAGAACAGAGGACTCGTGTCTGTCCTAGCGTCCCGGATGTTACGTAGACCTAGGCTAGTCGCTGCTCAAGCCCAGGCCTGCCATGTAAGCCGCTGCGTACCGTAGCCCGGCCCTGACTTAACCCACCCAGCCCCAGGCCAGTGTTAAGTGTTAGGTCTGAATGCCAGCCGCCTAGGAGCGGAGCTCCAGACACGCTGACACACCTAAAGGAGTTCCCCTGTGGTTGAGTAGATCAGCGGTATGTCTAGCTGTCTGTTGGCTTTTGCTCTAGCTTAGACTGAGCTGGTTTATCTTCCTCCTAAGCACACTGATCCGTATGCACACACACACACACACACACACACACACACACACACACACACACACACACACTAACTAGAACACATTCACACAGTCTGAGTCAAGTATTCCTCTATTCCTGTGGGAGTAATAATTATATGTCTGGTTGCCGCAGCAACTTGACTCGGGGCGTGGGTCGCTTCCGGGAGATCCTTCGAGCCGTGGAGACCAGGACAACACAGAACCTGCGCATGGTAAGCACCATGTTGTAACAACCCTCACGAAGGTGACATGTAAGAAGAATTCTTGCATTGGCGTTGGACCATTCGCTTAAGTGCAGACTTCGCTCAACTGACGTGTGTGTGTGTGTGTGTGTGTGTGTGTGTGTGTGTGTGTGTGTGTGTGTGTGTGTGTGTGTGTGTGTGTGTGTGTGTGTGTGTGTGTGTGTGTGTGTGTGTGAGACCATAGCCAGACAGCTCGCCGAGATCCTGCTGCGAGGGATGTGTGAACAGAGCTATTGGTCCCCTCTGGAGGACCCGCCCACCGCATCCCCACTGGACGACCCTCTCAGGCCAGGCCACACCCAGAGCAAGGACTACTCCCTCAGCCGACGCCCACGGGTCTACTCCGGGGAGAAGTATGCACCTTTGGCTTCCTCAGCTCATAGATCCCCATGACAAAGTAGTCCTAGCTGTCGAGGGAATGGAGGTTTAGCCCCCTTCCCGGTTTAAGTGAATTACAGACTGGACGGATGTTGTTGCACTGAGTTCATCTCCCTGTCTGTCTCTCTCCAGTCTGTTCTGTCCCCAGGAGAACACAGAGGAGGCTCTTTTGCTGCTGCTCATCAGTGAGTCCATGGTGAGACGCGCGCACACACAGCCTTTCACAGGATGTTTTCTGACGCCACTGGCTCAAAATCCTGGACGGTAGCCGTGATTATGGGTTTTAATGCATCGTTTTCGATATTTTGTCCGCAGGCGAACAGAGACGCTGTACTGAGTAGAATCCCGGAGCACAACAGCGATCGCATCATCAGCCTCCAGAGTGCCTCTGTGGTGTACGATCTCCTCACCATAGCCCTGGGGCGCAGGGGCCAGTACGAGATGCTGTCTGAGGTACACACACACACACACACACACACACACACTCATTCGGTTTGTTGTTGATCTTGTAAAACTATAATAAATTCCTTTGTTTGTGTTCTGTTCATTAAGTGTTTGGAGAGAGCTATGAAGTTTGCTTTTGAGGAATTTCACCTGTGGTATCAGCTAGCCCTGTCACTCATGGCTGCAGGAAAAGTAGGTATACCGACACAAAGCGAATTTGTCCTGTTACACAAAATTGTGTTGTGCTCAATGTGGGCGGAACTGTCTTCCTATCTGGGGCATGCCAAGTCTCACTCATACACTGTGTGTACGTGTACGTGTGCGTGTGCGTGTGCGTGTGCGTGTGCGTGTGTGTGTGAAGTCTGCACGGGCTGTCAAGGTGCTGAAGGAGTGTATTCGTCTGAAGCCAGATGACCCCACCATTCCCCTGCTGGCTGTTAAACTGTGCATTGGCCCTTTGCACTGGGTAGGTCAAAGCAGACCTTTATACAGGCACCAGGGATTATGACTGCACGAGTGGCTCTCAGTCAGGGTATGAGTTATTCATATTTTATACATCTGTGTCGCTATCTCTTTCCCTCCCCTCCATCTTTCCCTCCTCCCCACCCCCCAGCTGGAGGAAGGGGAGTGCTTTGCTAAGATGGTGGTGGACATGGGAGACAAGGCAGCCGAGTTCCGAGCCAAAGGATACCTGGCTATCGGACTGGTCTACAGTCTCAAAGCTACTGATGGTAACCTTGGTGTTTGCGTGTGTGGTGTATCTCTCTCTCTCTCTCTCTCTCTCTCTATAAGCTCCTAATGTCTCTCTCTCTCTCTCTCTCTCTCTCTGTGTGTATAGTTAGTTACATCTTGTATTTTGTTCTTTCTGCAGCATCACTGAGAGGGATGCAGGAGGAGTACCAGAGGAAAGCTCTGGGGGCCTTCCAGAGGTCAGTGTCCAATCACTTCAAGGGTCAGAGGGTCATGGGTCAGGGCTAGAGAAGGCCCACAGCACTTAGGGAATTTGAAAGGCATACATTTTGGAAAACAGATATCTAGATAACTAAAAAAAATGTTAAAATAATAGTGGCAATATGATTTTAATAACAAAAAATTTGGCCTCTAAGTTTTCATACATACAACCTTTAGGAAGCTTTTAAAGAAACTGCTGGTCTACAAAAAGTATTTCTCTTCAGAGCGCAGAGTTTATCTCCTACTGATCACCTGGCTGCTTTCTACCTGGCCCTTCAGTTGGCTGTGTCCAGACAGGTAAAATACACACACACACACACACAGCATTTGCTGTATATTTTACAAGTTAAAAATATATAACTACGTGTAAGTTCATTGATAGCCGTATAAATAAGTATTTACAGTGCCTTGCAAAAGTATTCACCCCCCTTGGCATTTTTCATGTTTTGTTGCCTCACAACTTGGAATTAGAACGGATTGTTTGAAGGTTTGCATCATTTTATCCACAAAACATGCCTACAACTTTGAAGATGTGATGTTTTTTTTTTATTGTGAAACAAACAAGAAATAAGACAAAAAAACAGAAAACTTGAGCGTGCATAACTATTCACCCCCCCAAAGTCAATACTTTGTAGAGCCACCTTTTGCAGCAATTACAGCTGCAAGTCGCTTTGGATAAGTCTCTATGAGCTTGCCACATCTTGCCACTGGGATTTTTGCCCATTCCTCAAGGCAAAACTGCTCCAGCTCTTTCATGTTGGATGGTTTCCGCTTGTGAACAGCAATCTTCAAGACTGACCACAGATTCTCAATTGGATTGAGATCTGGGCTTTGACTAGGCCATTCCAACACATTTAAATGTTTCCCCTTAAACCACTCGAGTGTCGCTTTAGCAGTATGCTTCGGGTCATTGTCCTGCTGGAAGGTGAACCTCCGTCCCAGTCTCAAATCACAGGCAGACTGAAACAGGTTTTGCTCAAGAATATCCCTGTATTTAGCACCGTCCATCTTTCCCTCGACTCGAATCAATCAGTTTCCCAGTCCCTGCTGCTGAAAAACATCCCCACTGCATGATGCTGCCACCACCACATTTCACTGTGGGGATGGTGTTCTTGGGGTGATGGGATGTGTTGGGTTTGCACCATACATAGCGTTTTCCTTGGTGGCCGAAAAGTTCAATTTTAGTCTCATCTGACCAGAGCACCTTCCTCCATACATTTGGGGAGTCGCCCACATGCCTTTTGGCAAACTCAAAACGTGCCATCTTATTTTTAACACTAAGTAATGGCTTTTTTCTGGCCACTCTTCCATAAAGCCCAGCTCTATGGAGTGTACGGCCTATTGTGGTCCCATGCGCAGATACACCAGTCTCTGCTGTGGAACTCTGCAGCTCCTTTAGGGTTACCTTTGGTCTCTGTGCTGCCTCTCTGATTCATGCCCTCCTTGCCCGGTCTGTGAGTTTTGGTGTGCGGCCCTCTCTTGGCAGGTTTGTTGTGGTACCATGTTCTTTCCATTTGAAGATGATGGATTTGATGGTGCTCCGGGGATCATCAAAGATTTGGATATTTTTTTATAACCCAACCCTGACTAGTACTTCTCAACAACTTTGTCCCTGACTTGTTTGGAGAGCTCCTTGGTCTTCATGGTGTGATGCCTCTTGCTTAGTGGTGTTGCAGCCTCTGGGACTTTTCAGAAAAGGTGTGTTTATACTGACAGATCATGTGACACTTAGATTACACACAGGTGGACTTCATTTCACAAATTATGTTACTTCTGAAGGTAATTGGTTGCACCAGAACTTTTGAGGGGCTTCATAGCAAAGGGGGTGAATACATTTGCACATGCCAATTTCCAGATTTTTATTTTTAAAAAGAATTTTTAATATATATTTTTTTCTCATTTCACTTCACCAACTTAGACTATTTTGTGCAGATCCATCACATAAAATTCAGATTAAAAAAACATTTAAATTACAGGTTGTAATGTAACAAAATAAGTAACAAGCCAAGGGGGTGAATACTTTTGCAAGGCACTGTATATATATTTAATTGGTGTGTGTGTAGATCCCTGAAGCGCTGGGCTACGTGCGGCAGGCCCTCCAGCTACAGGGGGACGATGTCCATTCCCTTCACCTCCTGGCTCTGTTGCTGTCTGCTCAGAAACATTACCACGACGCCCTCAACATCATCGAGATGGCCCTCAGTGAGTACCCCGAGAACTTCATGTAAGTAGTGCCCGCGCACTCACACACACACACACACACACACACAGACACACACACACACACACAGGCTCCTAGTAAACCATTCTAGAATTTTTTTTTGCAAATCCTTGTTGTAATTTTTGGATCATGACAGGTAGCGCTCCCTCTGTGTTTGTGTGTGTGTGTTTGTGTGTGTGGTGTGTGTGCTCGCGTTCTCTCTCAGATTGCTGTTCACGAAGGTAAAGCTGGAGACTCTGTGTCGAGGGCCTGAAGAGGCTCTTCTCACCTGCAAACACATGCTGCAGATTTGGAAGTCCTGCTACAACCTCACCAACCCCAGGTACGCAAACATACATAGTTACATTGTTGTAAATACAAACAAATGTTGCAGGACTTTGTACATCGTATCATGTTTCTGTGGCATCAGAATATCTTTTAGCTCCTTTTTAAAACCTCAGCCTGTGTATGTGTGTGTGTGTGATATATATATATATATATATACAATTTTATTATACAATATTTTATTATATATGAATATATATTTATATTTATTATATATAAAAATGTGTGTGTTTGTGTTACAGTGACTCAGGCAGGGGGAGCAGTCTATTAGACAGAGCCATAGCCGACAGGAGGCAGCTCAATGCCATGACACTGCCTGACTTCAGTGATCCAGAAACTGGTGGGTAAACACACACACACACACACACACACACACAGTGGACTCTTTTATCTCGCTGTCATCTCCTTATAGCTGGTTGCCATGGGAACTGCAGCGGGCTGTAGATGCCTCGTTCTCTTTTCAGTGTTTATGTCACAACTTTATTTCAAACATCCGAAGGTATTTCTCATGGATGACTAGTTGTTTTAGTGTTTGGTCTCTGTTCTTTTGCGTTGTTATTTCTGTTGTTTATTTGTTGATTTCTTTTCTGTCCTTTCTAGCCTCAGGCTCCTCCTCCTCTCACTCCAGTTTCGAACCTGTCTTCCCCTCCTCCCCCACCTCGCCCTCTTCCTTCTCCCCCCCGTCCTCCCCCTCTTCTCCTCTCTCCATGGTGGTCCCCATCCTGCTCCCTCCCCCTCCTCCTCCGCACCTCTCCTCCTCCTCCTCCTCCTCCTCCTCCTCCTCCTCCTCCTCCTCCTCCTCTTCCTCCATCTCTCCCAACCTCCAAGCCCAGGCGCCACTCCTGTGACCACGCCCCACACCACCGACTGTCCACCTATAGTAATGCACCTCCTCATTCAGCCGCCCAATAGCATGGTGTGGAGTGCGATTCGCTGACCAATCACTGAGCTTGTCGTCCTGAGTGTGTGTGTGTGTGTGTGTTCTACCCCAGTGTTAGGGTGTGAGACTAACCCCGGAGTGACTTGACTAACCCCGCCAGTAGAACCGGGTAGCTAGCAGCTCAGACTCTACCAGAGAAGAGGAGGGGACAGCTCATCACACCCCACACTAAAACCCCCGGCTCCAGCGTCATAAAACGACTGTCTTTTGTATTTCTTTGAGACGGTAAAGTTGAACCGAGGTAAATAACAGACGAGAGATCAATTCAGAGAGAGAAGAGGGTCCTAGTGGGTCCCAGTTCGTCAACAGGGCTCCATAGTTGCTACTGGAGACACGACTCTTCACAATCTCCTCAAACAACGACCCGACTCATTTCCACTTTGTTATTGCTTTTTCCTCTTTCGTCTCCCGACGTGCTCTCTCTCTCGTTTGTTCATTTCCTCGCCATTCGCATTCTGCCTCTCTATACGTCTCTTTCTCTGACTTTGTGCTGTGAACTCATAATGACGAGTGTCTCTTTCCCCTCCCCGTATCTTTCTCTCACTCTCTTTTTTTTCCTTTTCATTAACCATCCGGCCGTTTGTTTATTCCATCCATTCCGAAGGCGGCCTCCAAGACGCTAACAATCTCGGTTTTTACTCCGTGTTTTCTGGTTGTAAGTAACATCTTCCCCCCCCACCCCTCGTCCCATTGCTTCACAAGAAGACCTTGTGCAGTGTATCTCTGAATAGCTAAGCTCCACGCTCGAGGCTGGTGCTGTTCCCACCCAACCCCCACCCTTAGCTGCCCCAGTTCCAGCCCCACCCCACGCCTCCGAAGTTGCCTCTGCTCCACGCAGCCTGCCAGCCCCGGCTTTCTCTCTCGTCCTGGCCAGGCACCAGGCGGGGAGGTTCATCCCAGGGCGTCTCGCTCACCCACTGGGCCTATCTTGGCAGGGGGGGGCTCCGTCTCTTCTCACCAGTTCCCCCTCCGTCTATTTTGGGTAGGACGGGGGCAGAGAGCCGTTGCCGAGGCTGGAGACCAGCCCCATGCTCGTCCTGGAGAACCAGCGGCTCTCCAGCGGCTTGTCCCTCCCCTTCCTCTCTGTCGCTGGCAGCCGCTGGCAGCCGCTTGCGCTCCGTAACCCGCATGCAGAGTATTTGCGTACACGTGTTTGTGTGTGTGCTGTATGTAGTACAACGTTTGGCAGTATGAATTCTGCTGTAACCTGTATTTAAGAAATGTTAGCGATTTGCAGCTGGAGTCTGCAAGGCTGCAAGAAGAGAGAGAGAGCGAGGGAGGGAGGGAGGAGGGAGGGATAGAAGGAAGAGGGCGTGGAGGGATCGATTGTGTGTCCCCTAAATCACTCAATAAACTGGCAGACAGATAAAGAGATCGAAAGAAAGAAGGAAAGAAAGAGAGAGAGAGAGGGTGAGCTAGGAGGTCTATTGGACGATGGACGCTTCATAGTTTCATCCCCGAGGCTTATGCTCTGCTGCGGAGGCAGAGAGGGTGATGGTGTGTGTGTGTGTGTGTGTGTGTGTGTGTGTGTGTGTCTGTGTGTGGAGTGTGTTGAGTGTGTTTGTCAGAGAGAGAGTGCAAGTGTAACTAAGGGCCCATTTCCCTAATTCCCATTTCTCTAAATCCTCTTAGAAGCACTCCGGCTCCTACATACACCCATGCACAGCCAACACACACACACACACACACACACACACACACACATACACACACTGTGGTGAAGAGCCAAATCTCCTCCGCTGGTCGTTATCTCAGCCATCTCTCACAGCGGGATTCTCTATCCCCCAACACTTCCACGCCTCCTCACTGCCCCCACCATAGGCACACACACACACACACAGACGCATGCAGGGATCACCCTGACAGTAAGGAGATAGGGGTGGGTGTACGGGGTTTAATTTAAGCCCCTCACGCCCCAGAATAAAGGTCTTAGAGGAGAGACAAAGTCTCTTACTTTCTGCTCTCAGAGTTGAGTTTGAACTCCAGCGGCAGAGAGAGGCAGCTGTGTTGGAGAAGCTGCTGTGCTCTGTGGGGCCAGTTTGTTAGAGTCTGTGAGATCCAGAGGTCTGGGCTGAGTGGCACGCGTGTGGGGGGAAAAAATTTTGTTTGTGTGGCATGTGCATCGCGTGTTTTAAAGCAAGGATATTTGTGCTCTCCTGTGAAAAGTCTTCAGCAAATCAATTCCAGGCTTTAATAAAAAAAAACTACAGGGGTTTACTTCAGTTTGTTGATTGGCGGAGGAATGTTTACGCGTGAAAGAGCCTGGCTTCTATAGACTGGTGAGGTGGAAGTCGCTGCCTCTTAACTCGCTTTCCTGCTCTGTGTTTCCGTGGGTCCCTCCAGGTTCGGTCCATGCGACCTCCATGGCAGCCTCCCGGGTGGAGCAGGCGCTGTCCGAGGTGGCCTCCTCGCTCCAGAGCAGCGCCCCCAAACAGGGACCCCTGCACCCCTGGATGACCCTGGCCCAGATATGGCTGCATGCAGGTACACGGCCACTGCCGGAGGCCTCTGATTCAGAACATGTTAGTTATTATGCAGGCCAGAGTGTGAGTGTGAGTGTGAGTGTGAGTGTGAGTGTGAGTGTGAGTGAGTGAGTGTGAGTGTGAGTGTGAGTGTGAGTGTGAGTGTGAGTGTGAGTGTGAGTGTGAGTGTGAGTGTGAGTGTGAGTGTGTGTGTGTGTAACCCCGTCTGTCTGCCCTCGTAGCGGAGGTCTACATCGGTATGTGTAAGCCTGCGGAGGCCACGGCCTGTACCCAGGAGGCAGCCAACCTCTTCCCCATGTCCCACAACGTGCTCTACATGCGGGGCCAGGTGGCCGAGCTGCGCGGCAACACGGAGGAGGCCAAGCGCTGCTACGAGGAGGCGCTGTCCATCAGCCCCACGCACGTCAAGACCATGCAGAGACTGGTGAGGGCACTCACACACACACACACACACACACACTCCTTCTCCTCACCTCCTCTCCAGCTCTAATTCCGCTCATTTTTTTTCGGCCGCCTTCTTGCGGTGTCGTGTTGATTCTCTCTCTCGTCCCTCGAGATAAGCTGCCCTCTAAACCAGTCGTCTCCGCTCTGCTCTGCTCCGGCGTCCTCTCCCAAATACCCCTCCGTCCCCCCCCCATCCCTCCCTCCCTCTTCCCCCCTGTTTCTGCCTCCCAGGAGTTTGGGAGCAATTATCCACCCTCCTTAAGGGAAGAGTGCTTAGTCCTTTCTCTCCCCACAATAGAGAAGGGCAAGTCTTTAGCTTGACTTTATGTGATGGGGGCAGGGCACACTGACGATGCTGCGTGCACCCTCTCCTACCAGGGCTCCATCCTGCACCAGCTCCAGAGATACAGCCTATCAGAGAAGGTGCTGCGCGACGCAGTGCAGGTGGGTTGCATCACTTCCTGTTAATATTTAGCAGTCTATTGAACAAAAGCCAGGTTATTCTTCCAAAAAATGTACCTATACATATTAGGATGGCTTTAAGAGGAACTAGGGAAAATCTAAAGGAGTATAAAATACATGGTCAACTGTGTGTGTGTGTGTGTGTGTGTGTGTGTGTGTGTGTGTGTGTGTGTGTGTGTGTGTGTGTGTGTGTGTGTGTGTGTGTGTGTGTGTGTGTGTGTGTGTGTGTGTGTGTGTGTGTGTGTGTGTGTGTGTGTGTGTGTGTGTGTGTGTGTGTGTGTGTGTGTGTGTGTGTGCAGGTGAACTCCACGGCCCACGACGTGTGGAACAGCCTGGGGGAGGTGCTGCAGGCGCAGGGGAACGCCTCGGCCGCCACCGAGTGCTTCCTCACGGCGCTGGAACTGGAGGCCAGCTCCCCCATCCTGCCCTTCACCATCATCCCCCGGCAGCTCTGAGAGGGACGCCCGCGTACTACACCATCAGCCAAAACCCAGACACACAAAGCATACGTAGAAACGATAAAACGGCCCTTAACGCAACCTTGTGCTCAAGAAAGTGACACTTGCCCTACCAACCCTTACACCCCTCCCACCCCCCAATTCACACTCCTTTGCTGTGCTTGTTGTTGATTTTCAAACCGAATGGCACAACCACAGAAAAGATCATTGTCATTGTTACTGATGGCCAGTGCCAGTTAGTGTTCTCTCTCTCTGTCTGTGTGTGTGTGTGTGTGTGTGTGTGTGTGTGTGTGTGTGTGTGTGTGTGTGTGTGTGTCTACACAATGTGTCTTAAGTATTGTCAATGTTCATATGTATGTATGTATTATTCACCTAGTGGGGTTATATGCTTGGTTGACAACCTGTAGAGCCATACTTTAACTTAAAGTTGTATATTGTTTGTAGAGTACGTTTTCACTAGTTATTAGTGTCTTAAAGAAGACAGGATCACCAGTGCATCTCTCCCCAGCAACAGTTTTGATGTTGATATGCCAAACCCCAGTGATTTTCAACTCAAATTCTGTCTGTTTATTATTGGCCTATCCATCAAGATGAACATATTTTTTTCTACATATTATCCTTCAGAAGATGATTATTGTTATGTTATGATTGTGGGAAATGTATCATAATTATTGTTTATATTCTAGGAAATAAATTATATTTTCCAGAGATGATATTATGAGGTAAAGCGAGGTAACCTGCTGGAGGATTTAGTGGAATCTCAAAGCTCCTTCTCTCCCTCTCTCTCCTCGCAGTCCCGCTTCCCTCTCATGTACCTGAGATGAAGCTGCATCGTAAAATACCCTCCCAATGCCTCGTCGTGGCTTGAGGTAAACGGGAGAAGAGTGAGGGGAGGGGACCAAGGAATTAATAGCCTAGTTTCCCGAAGAGGGGAGGGAACTGGTTTCCAGAGGAGCCCCTTTCAAGCGAATTAGTGTGGGGCGTGGGCTAACTGGATGTGGCTATAAAACATGGTTAATATATGACACCGTGTTCTGGCCAACAAACTGCTGAATGAAGATTTATGACTTTACACTACGGAGTCGACCTTGAACATAGCTGGTATACTGTTGTCAGGGAAACTAACTACCCCGACAGAACCTGAATGCCCCACATGGATTGGCAAATATTCCAGATGCTCTTACCTTATTGGTCAATCAGGAGAAGAGCGGGTCCATTATGAGCTGTATAACTGATGATGGTGATGAGAGTGATGACGGTGTCAATAAATGTCATTTAAAACGTGCGTGGATGTGTTGTCAATTGTTTTACGGGCCAGAAGTTATTTGTGACGGGGTGTTAAACTAAAAGACATAGAGCTTAACCATCAGTGGAAAGATTTTCGAAAATAATATCAATTTGTTTGTGTATCTGTTCAAGTTTGGTTGCTCCCCACGATGGGACCCCTGGTTGCTAAAATAGCAGGGATGGTGTGCAGTACAGGGTAAATGTGTGTGTGTGTGTGTGAGTCTGTGTGTATTTGTGTATGTCACTCGTCGACAGATTAGGGCGATGTGACAACGCGGACAGCTTTTGTTCTTAAGTGTCACTTTGTGAGCGGCCCCCAGACACACACACTGCTCCCTGGGAGGGAGTCAGGATGAAAAGCTCTCTGAGCTGTCAGCAGTGGCACCATTGAAATGCAGAGGTCATGAACTCTCCTCCGCCCCTTGTCCCAGACTGTCATACACCCATTCAAAACACTGGTCAAATTACCTGCTCGCTTCTCATTAGTGGGTTGATAAGTTCTGACTGAAAATGTTTGGGTCACAGTTCTTTTCTCCAGCATGAACAACATCTTGCAAGCTACAGCTCCAAGAGCAAAGTGGATATTCCCAAAATTATAATGTCAAGGGCTGTGCTTAGAAATTCGTTTTGGCTTGTCAAAATGTTGGTGACCTTTGTATCTGTAACAGACTTGGTTGGTTGCCCATGATAACTTCACGACTATTACCTGTAAAACGCTGTAACTAAGGAGAAGGTGGCCATTCTTTGTCTCCCCCACTTCATAAACCTTAAAGGCCCTGCCTGCATAACATGTCATCCCATTTTCACGGAGCGTGTGTGGTACATTTCCTCTAAACCGGAGGCGTATAAATGCAGCGGGAGAGCTGGCCGTGGTGTTGGGATTGGACGGCAGGCTGGGAGGGACACATGGCCTCTAGATACCAGGACTGAAAACACAGCCCCTTTTGTGTCCGGGCACTCTCCCAAACACGGAGCCTACTGGTGCAGGACGTTTTTTTTTTCATCACCCTGGATTTATTTTAAGAGCTTAGATGTGAAACTTACAGTGAGAAAATCTAATTGTTTGTTTCCCAGCATGAGCATGTGCAGTTACTTTGAGTGTGTTGCATTTCCAGTACTTCCAATATAAATAGACTGCAGTTGCTAGCTTGGTTATATGTCTCTGCTAGTGTAGGGTGATAGCTTTAGATAGCTACATATGTAGGCATTACACGAGGGTCAGATATCTGCCGAACAGTTGTTAATGTGTGTGTGTGGTCCACTATGGGTGTGATGGGAGACTAAGCCTCTGTCTGGGGGAACTTACAGACCGCCCCGGCTCCCCAGGTGAAATATTGAAATATTGATGGGGCAGTGGGCTGATGAAAGTGGTGGGGGAAAGGGACGCCGTGTGTGTTGAGCCTTTTTAATAACGTGAGATAACTTACCATAGCAAACTGCGCAGAACGAAGCTGGGCTTATAGAGACAATAAATGTGTATTGCACACACTACCTTGGTTTGGAAAGAGTATGTGTCATCAGGAATGTGGCCATCCCTTCTCTACTGTCTTTCAGTGCACACACACAACCGCCACTCACACTGTAGTTGGCCACGCAGTGCGAGTGTGTGTGTTTGTGAGAGAAAGGTTGTAGGGGAGCAGTAAGCCATTGGACTATAGTGTCAGGTAGGGTTCCTCTCAGCTCAACACAAAAGCTGTTTGGCAGGTAGCTCACCTGGAGGCCAAAGCAAGGTCAGCCAGCCAGTCTGTGTGTGATAGTCTGCACTCCTTCTGACTGACTCGCTCATATAACAATCAATGTCAGTTCAGAGGAAAAAGAATAGCTCACTATTTCAATCTATTCCATTACATAATGTCAGCAACAAAGGAGGAAGATTGAAATGGAAGATGGGTAGCTATCCAAACATAAGGCAATTCAAATGCTCATCTTATCTTTCTTTTAGCCTTCTTCATGCCCCTTTCTTTTCATATTTTTATACCTCTTCTCCCCAAACTGTCTATCGTCTTATCCCATCCAAGCTGTTACCTAGCAACCCCTGCTCTTCTGAAGATACAACATACTAGATGGTAAAGAGAGAGAAGTCCTCATGAAACCTGAGCCTCACTGCTTGTAATCATATTGAATAACAGCTCTGTAAAAAGATGTGTTGCCATGGTGATGTCAGGGTGCGCTCTGAGCAATTCCTGGTTTGTGTTACATCGCATGCCCTACACTTTCCCCAAAACCGGTCTTCTAAAATCACTAGCATATTTTCACTTCCTATTTTTCACATTATTTTTACAATTTAATCTGCCAAGATCAACATGTAATTATTTCTAGTAGATTCATTCTTTTCCGTTACCTAAACAAGAGCTAGGCAATAAATAGACAAATAGAAGGTTTGGGCACATACACTTCGGGTTAGACAGTAAAGCAAATAAGCTTTGGTAATTCTACAGGAAGTGTAATAAGACCCATTTTAAATAAACTGTAAACCTCGTTTGTAACACTGAATCCAGGCTGACCATTAAGTATCTAGTGTCTACTGAAGCACATACAGAAAATGCAAGAATAGATGTTTGGTCTTCATTCATGGTCTTTTATTGGAAAAACAAAATGAAAAGACTAAAGCATCATGTTACAACTTGGAATGAAGATCAACTGAACGAAAACGAGCAGTCCGACTGAACTTGGCCTCACCACGCCAAGCCCACAAACAATACAGAATAGAAACAAAAGCAATGTACCCTGCCCATAATCAACCCTAAACTAACCCCCCCCCCCCCAAAAAAAGTAAACACATAGGAAGGAAACAGATTGTTAAATACTCCATGCCAAACACAGTCTAAAATTATTTTTTATTTTTTTCTTAAAAATATCTCTTGTGGTTTATTCATCAGTTAAGCAAACTGCAACGGCCCCTCGTTGAAAAGATTTGTCTGTCCTTCCCACCACCAATCCCTCCCTGCACTCTTTTTGCTCTCCATATTGGACCATCCCAGGGCCTACCAATAGCAGTCCACCATGGGGGTCTCCATGGTAACTGTCTCAAGCTGCATGCATGAAGAACAGAAAACAGGAAGTAACAGAAAATGGCAAATGGCCAGCCCGAACATTATCCTCATTCTCATCATGACACGCAGATGGAACCATGAAGCAGAAGAGCAGCTGCTAGGCTAGTTGGCTGCTGATAGCTTGCTTGGCCAACAGATGGTTTGTTTGCAGCTTAATGCTGGGGGCAGGACCATGAGCCAGTACATGCAGATCATTTAACCTTTTTTTTTATTTATTTTTTTACATTTTGTTTAAACTTGTTTATGTGGATAGATTTCAGTTTTTCAACATTCAGTAAAGTTTTCTATACAGAAACAGTATGAAGAAATGTAGATTTTTGCAAGAGGTAAGTTAAACATTTGACTGATTCTTTTTTTGTCTTCTAAGGGGGGCAGAAAGGGCAGGATTCATTTGGCAGTCATCATTTGTACAAACTCTGTGGAAACAAGGACAAACAAAAGGAACAACATCAACATCACTTAAAAGCCCCATTATTGATTAGCAGGATAGAGGAAACGAGACACCCGTCTGCTCTGCAGCGCACGGACAGACGGCAAACATTCTGGACCTTATTCGATTAACGTTTGACAAGTTACATAAGACCAGTGCCCTGTTACACACGCAGGGACGGGAAGCAATTATATAACAGTGATGATGGAGGGCCGAGGGGGAGGAGGACGGAGACAGACAACTGAGCGCGTGTGGTAACCCACCTTCGTAGTTGACCTGTCCGTCTCCGTCAATGTCGGCTTCCCTGATCATCTCGTCTACCTCCTCGTCCGTCAGCTTCTCCCCCAGGTTGGTCATCACGTGACGCAGCTCGGCCGCGCTGATGTAGCCGTTGCCGTCCTGAGTGTGGAAAGACCCGTCAGAGGAGTGATCCCCCCCCGACACACGTTGGAGCAAGCCCCTATTAAGTCCTAGTTTGACCCACACACACACCTTGTCAAAGACCCTGAAAGCCTCCCTGATCTCCTCTTCACTGTCTGTGTCCTTCATCTTCCTCGCCATCATGGTCAGGAACTCGGGGAAGTCGATGGTTCCGTTGCCTGAGACACACAGTGGGAAGGATTAGAGCGGGGCCTGGGTGGGAAAACGACGACACCAAATGTTGTGTTCCCCTTGGGACTGTTTAGGGAGCGTCGTACCGTCAGCGTCCACCTCGTTGATCATGTCCTGCAGCTCGGCCTCCGTGGGGTTCTGGCCCAGCGACCTCATGACTGTCCCCAGCTCCTTGGTGGTGATGGTGCCATCGCCGTCCTTATCGAACAAGGAGAAGGCCTCCTTGAACTCTGGACAGAGGAGACACACACGGGGAAGTGAATACATTTTCAGAACATAAACGCTAGGTTACAGAACGCGACAAAATTATTGACAGTATTTGTTTTCTTTTTAAGTCAATATCTTTTTAACTTACCAGCAATCTGCTCTTCTGTTAGCTGGTCAGCCTAGGGGACAGTGAAAATAGAGAAGGAACGGATTATTACAATGGGTGATTTTGGTTTAATGAGCATTTCTATCTTTAGTGGCCAATGAAAGCCACAAGGCACCTATTGTATACATAAGTCAGAACAGAGTGACCATATATATCAGCAGCAACTGCAAACATTTAAAAGGACATAGCACATCCATTCAAGAAACCCAATGGGGATTGCCTCATTTTGCTGTTCAAAATCCACATCACAAGCTCCAGTCAGCCAATTACAGAGAGGTAGCCTAGGGCCATTTCCCAATATGGAAATCTGCACATTAATGTGAGCGGGTGAGTGACGTGTAACTTTGCTCCCAGCAGTATCCACCTGGAAGTTTTTAAAGCTGATGTCCGTCAGGTCTGTCACCAGCTTCATGGCCTTAGGCTCGGGGGGCCTCCCTCCCCCCCCGAGCTTTTCCCCCTCCCTCCGCCTTGCCATCCAGCCTCAACCCCCCTCCCCCTGCCTTCCTCCCCAACAGGTCCAGTCCTCCTCCGGCCTTGGGGCCCAGCTCGTCCAGGGTCCCCCTGACAGTGACCAGGCCCTCAGCCAGGCACTCGGCCCGCTTCGCGTTCAGGGTGGCCTGCCTTGTGGCCTCCCCCACCTCCCTCCTGACGGCTTGCAGGCTGTTCTTCAAGTCCTGGAGCTCCTTCACCAGGCCGTCGGTGCGCGTGGCGCACGAGTCCACCAGCATCAGCAGGAAGCTCTTGTAGTTCCTCTCCTGCTGGTGGATGAGCTCCTTGAAGAAGAAGGTCTGCTCATCCAGCAGCTCGTACACCATGGAGAGGCTCACCAGGTCGTCGTCAGACGGGTAGAACGATGCTTTCTTAGGTAGCATGGTGCACCACAGGCAGGCAGTCTCTCCTCTGGTTCAATGGATGGATTGGTAAAGAAAGGAAAGATGGCGGCGTGGCTGGATTGGTGTGGAGGTATGGCTTGCGGCCTGGATAGTTGGCAGTCCCTTTCAACACGTCTGGCTGGCTGGATGTCTGACTGTCCTTGTCGATGTGAGAACAGACTTATCTTTTTCTCTCCGTGCACACAGAAGGATGGATAGATAGATGCTTGAAAGTCTTTGTCTCTTCCAAATAGATGGCTGACCTGTCCAATGGATGACCGTCTGTCACTATGTAGATCTGCTTGTCGGTGTCCCTCTGAGTCTGTCTCTGACACCTGTCTGGCTGACTTGCTGTGTCTTGCGGCTCTGCTCTGCGTCTCCTTGTTGGTGTGGGTCTGAGAGGGTCAATCTCTGTCCCTGCTGTCTGAGAGTTTAGGTGTGCTCAGCAGCAGTCCGTTCCAGAGTGACAGTGAAAGGCTGACCCGTCAGTGTCCTAGGTGTCTGGCTGACTGACACATGGGACACCGGGGACGGAGGCGTGTGTCCACCTCCTGCCGGCTACAGCAGTACCGGTCAGTATTGGATATCGGCAGAGGAAGGCCCTTCCTTCTGGATCATTTCATCAGGAGCTGACCCACTGTGTGTGTGTGTGTGTGTGTGTGTGTGTGTGTGTGTGTGTGTGTGTGTGTGTGTGTGTGTGTGTGTGTGTGTGCGTGTATGTGTGGGTGGATGAGAGTCTGTCCAGGAGATGTGACAGGCCTGTAAGTGTGTTGGTGTGCGTTTGTTTTCTGGACCCCGCGGTGCACTGGCCCATCAGCACAATGATACAGTTACTGCTCCCAGAGAGGATCACCTCTCTGACCAAAAGTCACGTGATTATGTGGTCATGTGACACACCTTCTGGAGCAATTGTTAGGCCACTTGATGTGTCTGTCTGACTACATAGGAGGACTCTCGAAACCACTGTTCTCTGCCTGCCTGACTTGCGAATCACAACCAGGAAGTGGATCTTTAACTCTCCAGTTAATTTAGAGTAGGGGGTGAGGGGACAGGGTGTGAGCACTTCAGGACACAATGCCAAGCAAATAACAAATTAGGAGGAACCAGTAAAATACTTAAAAACGTGGTCAGCAGCAGACTTTGCTGCATTACTACTGGAGCGAAGCCAGGGACTGACTGACATACAGAGTGACTACACAAACACATTTGGCTAGGCCACCTTGCAGGATCCTCCAAAGCATTTTATCTGGTGATGAACGCACTTGCTTGCTGTAACTCCTAATGCTAATGTTACACCACAACAGTCATTCTGATACTCACTATAAGTCCCTACAGGAACAGGAAATGCATGTGTGAAAAGGGGCAAACTAAGGTCTAATCGGGTGTGGGTTTGTGTGTCTCAGATGTAGAAGGACTAGAGTCAAGAAGGTTCCCAGACAGACTGAGTGGGCCATCAGTCAGCCCTATCTACAGTCTAAACTTTGCTTTATGGACAACAAATCAAAAGGAATGTCACCCAATTGGAGACAGAGAACAGCAATAAACAGCGGTTATTTGGTTATTCATGTTCCAGGACCTCCCCTGCAATCATTGCCTGATGATCAACAACCTATTTTGACTTGCTTCCTCCCTTAATTCAGACTTTTCCTCTGTCCTTTCCTTCCCTTCCTCTGGGATAGCAGAGCCACAGAGCTGAGTACCAATTAATCTAAGACAAAATTCCCTATGAGCAGCGCTGTCTCTTCCCGTTAGAGGTCCATCCCTAGTACTTGTCATTATCTTTAAAGCAACAACTTCAGATTGATAATATCCAGTGTAACAATATCTATATAGTTATAGAACAGAGATAAGTACGGGTCACGAGGAGGTACATAATTTTAATATAGCCTCATCCATGGTCCATAGGAAACGTTGCTTGACATGACCCCCCAGCAAACACGCACACACACATACACACGTCTGTTACATAATCATTAGTGTTACACACATCAGCTATGTGAAAACCATGTGAGACAGCCGGGCTTCATTATGTGGTGTGAATAAGTGAGTCATCGTCGCAAATCACAGATACTTGTATTCAACACCAATGTAACGTTAGCCGATACATATATTTTATTTGAAAAATTAAAGTCAATGGCACACTAGATATACCATGTCTCTAGGCTATCTTGCTAGCAAGCTATATTTGTCGATCTTCTTTCCTGCCTAAGAAAATCGAACGCGGGAAAATAGTAAAATCTGTCTCAATTTCGGAAAGAGTGGAATCAGGTTTTTGCAAATGCAAGTTATCTTAGTACTGCCATCCAGCCACTAGCTAGGCATGATGAAGGAAGCACCACCAACAACGTTGAATGTAGCTTGCTGGCTAGCGCACTTGACGTTGTAGCTAGGTAGCAACTCAACGCTAGCTGAGCAGCCGAGAACCCCATGCGCATTGTTAGTTACAAACTGACATTAGCAAAGACAGAATATCAGTATTTCACATATTTATCTATCAAACTCAGATGGCTGGATTGATATTCTATTCAACTTTCGTTTTAAATATATTAGGTTAACGTGGCTAGCTAATAATGTGTACACCCGTAAAGGTATTCTACGCCGCACAATGGAGGCGTATTCATTGCAGTAAAAAGTGGACTTAGAAAAAAACTGATAAACACATTCGCATTCGCACAGCACTTAACATGATACACGACAATATCGCTTTATAATTTCAGATTTTATATGTTTAGTTTTTGAAATACGTACCATGTCTGTATGAACTGGAAAACTTGGTTTTCTAAAGCCTACTCTCAGTCAGAGACCAACTCTCTCGAACGATACTAGCTAACTCCGATGGCAACGACGCTGATAGTGAGCAGAACCGATGAAGTACTGCTCAACACTGTGTTCCTCCGCAACGACACTCACTCACTCACTCACTCACTCACTTCCGCATTTTTCCCTGCAGCGAGATTATTGGGATAAAAAGGCAGTGAATGTCGAAAATACTTTATTTATCTGTGAACTCCAGTACCCGGTACCACTGACCAAACACACTTGAAGCGCTTCTCAGAATCAAAAATAGGTAGCCTACATTGCCGATACAGTTGAGGATTGTTGGATGAATAAGCAGACAGACATTTTTTGACAAATTATATAGCCTAATAAGAGACAGAAGTGTATATGAGGTAGGATTGAAATTGGTGTAAGAGTAAATAAGAGCCCAACTATTTTGACTTGATCGGCCAAACAAGTATATTTTGGAAGGATCCGGGATAAGAGGAAAACAATAGTCTATACCTGAGAGAGTTGTTGGGGGGTATAACATGTATCAACACACATCGTGGGATTCAGGTTGTAATAGGCTGCAATTATATCACATTGTTAAAGATTAACTGTAAAAATTACAACAAAACCAAAACGTCCCAACAGCTCTTTAATTCCCATTCAACTTGTACGATGCGTTAAATATTTTTGTCATGTGATAAACGTTTAGAAACTGGGGGGGCGCATATGTCATATTCTGTTTATAATCACAATTTAATAATATTTCAATAATAATTAAATATGCAATAAAATATAATCTCCGATGGTCAGTGCGTTCAATAAGTAGACGTTAGAGTGTTTCTGTTCGCAGCAACAGGCTTGCTCGGGCTATTGATGCGCTCGTAAAAATTGGTAAAGGACTACTTTTTGCATCGCACTAGTTTATCAGGCGCAATGATACCTTTCAAATTTGCTGTTCCTGTTTAGGCGATTCCTTGTTTGAAACGGCGCTCCTCATTGGACACAGCAGACCTGCAATATTCTGAACTTTGTACACGCATCTAAGATTGGCCACGCTAGAGCTGCAATGCGTCAAGGAATGGCGCCCAACGAGTGGACCGGAGATGCCCGACAAATTGCTTGATTAATAGGCCTACATATTAAACATCATGTATGATTCATAATTATGCTCCACTCATGCACCTACATAATGACTTATTAAATACACGTCATCAGGCTTATTATTTAAAAAGAGAAAATTTGGAGAGATTTGCTAAAGAAAATTCATTGTTTTCATGAAGCTGCCGCAGAATGAGTAGGGAGAGGAGAAGGGGGCGGGGCTGGGGGAAAATGCTGTCAGTTAGGCCGACCCATTTAATCATATTATTAATAAAATCAAAAGTACAAAACTATTTGTATTATTGGTATCCATTCATGTATTTATTTTAATGGATAGGCCTAAACTGTACCTTTTCAAAAGCTGGCAAGGTCCGGGAAAGATCGGAGGCCACTTCCCATCTCAGCAAACTTTTGATTTGTATGTGCGCAGTGCGCTGCGCCGCTGCCCGTTAACTCTCCACTCTGCTAGTGATTTATCGTATTTTGCTAGGCATGGGTCAACGGTACATGTCAGCATGAAACTGAAAACTGAATTACAAACCATTCAAAATCCTACAAATATAAATTATGATTGACTAATGGAGTCCATCCTCGAAACAGGAACATTTATATTCCTTCTATCCTAAAATCCTAGGTTCAATCACTGTAGCTGTCATTTGACGTCATATTAGAGCGACCACTGTTTACATGCAACCATACCAATATGGCACTCTTTCCAGCCTTTGCAGGAGAATCCAGTACAAAAGTTGATGATTCGTCTCTAGGTATGCATAGAATCACACAACCATAACAATTCGGGGTCACCTTACATTATAGTTTTCATCCCATTATCGTTTATATGCTTGTTTGACTGGAGGCTACAGCCTGTCGAGTTAACCTGTTCCACGTACGTATTGTACGAGGCAGATCTTCTAACTTTTAGCTATGTTATTTCAAAATGAGTGTGTGCGTGCGTGATGCAGTCCGTTGTATGTGTATGTGGGGATACAGAGAGAGACAGAAAGTGCACGTCAGCGGAAAGTCCCTTACCCAGTATGTTTGAAACTTACTTATTCTAGCAGAGGAAATATCCACAGTTTCTGCATCATTCAGAAACAGTCAACCAACTTCATGCAATAAATCTCAAGCAAAGCCAAAATAAAAATAAATGAATGCTATTATTTGAGGATTAATGTATTTTCGACATTCTTTATAAAACATTTTTTTACTCGGACATTTACCCCTTCTTCTCGTTTTCTTCTTCCTGTTAGAATTTGAGTGGCTGACCAATCGGAGTTTTCGCTCTGATGATGCCTTCTCTCTCCACCAACGGGCAGTGTCGAAGACCACCGAAATTCGGGACACAGATGAGCCAAGGTGAGCTAGTTCTGAATAAACATATTCAAAACCAGCACCTATATAAATGACACATTTTATTGACTGCCAATATATATCATAACATAAAAGAGTGTATGACAAAGCTTACTTTTCGTTGTCGAGATGTCGCACACTACATTTTAGACTCCTTGCTTCTGAAAATAAATCCAGGGGATTCAGCTCTGAAGATGATGTAGATGAAGGTGCTGTTCCAAAGAAGAAAAAGAAAAAGAAAGAAAAGAAAAGCAAAAAAAGGCGAAAACACAAGAAGAGGAGCAACCATTCTTCTGGCAACAGTGGGTCTGACTCAGACACTATCTACCCTAGTGACCTGAAGAAGGAACAAAAAGCCAGGTTAACACACTCAAACACACACACACACACACACACATACATGCACACCATCTACTGTCTTCCCACACAAACACAAAGCTCACTAAATCTCTGTTTACTGTGTGATCAGTCCGCAGCTCCCTCCTGTCACTGAGGGGCGGTTCAGCTGGCTAGATGACCTCCAAAACCCTACTGACCAGTTATTTTGTCTGAGCCGCAAACCCGATCCTGCTAACTGGCAGTACAAGTCTCTCTACCGGGGAGACATAGCCAGGTAAAGCACACTCACACAAACACATGGACCATATTGTCAACTGTTAAACATAGACACAATATTGCTTGTGTATTTGTATGGTCTTCGCCTTTTTAGGTATCGAAGGAAAGGCAGCTCGTCACTTGGTCTGGACCAGCGGACACAGGAAGTGAGCTGGGCAGAGTCCGAGCCAAACAAAAAGCAAAAGGGTGGGGACAGGAAGAAACGGGCGGAGCGCTACTTTTCCTCAGTCAATCGCCAGCTGCTGAGAGCAGAAACACCGGTTTCTATATTACCCAGAGCGCCAGAGGCCAGCAATTCCCCCAACTCCCTTTCTTTCGTACCTGTGGCTGGCTGGGAAGAGAAGAAGTTGGAGACGGGGAAGACGCTTCGGGGTGAGGCACCCTGGGTGAACCCTCTGGGGGTGTATGATGCATCCACTGCCCTCTGGCTCCAGGGTAAGGGCCAACCGGAACAGGGTGGGGCTGTTGACCAGGTGCCCCCCAGGGAGGAAGGCACCCCCCTGTTTAGTGGAAGGACAGAGGACTTTAACAGGAGACTGAGAGAAGAGCCCTCGGACCCTCAGCTATGGCTGGACTTCATCAAATACCAGGTAGGGATAGTAGGCCTACTGTCATCTACCCTTTGTGTCTTTGTGTTAATCCTAGCAACAAAGCACCTGAGATGAGTTTGTTTTCCCCCCTTTCCCTGAAGGATGAGTTGAACGCGCACGGTGGAGTATCCCAACCCGGCTCTGGAGAGAGCGAAGCAGGGCCTCGCAGCTCGTCCTTTCTGCGCGCCACCTTGGAGAAGAAGCTGTGCATCGCTGATCGGGCGGTCGCCGCCAACCCCAGCTGTGTGCCCCTGCAGCTAGAGCGCCTGCGTCTCTGCAGGGAGCTGTGGGAGCCGGCGGCGCTGGCCAAAGAATGGAAGAAGCTGGTGTTCCTGCACCCCAACAGCGCCCCCCTGTGGCGGCAGTACCTGCTGTTCACACAGAGCCACTACAGCTGCTTCTCCGTGTCCAGGGTCAGCGCGGCCTACGGGAAGTGTCTGAGCACGCTCAGTGCCGTGCAGGACGGGAGCATGGTGTCACACCCTGCCCTGCCGGGCACAGAGGAGGAGATGCTGGGTAGGGGAAATACAATACACTCACGCATTCATATGCACGCATTCTAATGCAACAAAATAACCAAAGCCTTTAGTGTGTTAATCTCTCTCTCTCTTTCTCTCTATCCTCCATACCTGTTTCCCTGCCTCTTTGTAGACATCTTTCTGCAGCAGTGTCATTTCCTGCGTCAGGCTGGCCAATCAGAGAAGGCTGTGTGTTTGTTCCAGGCCCTGCTGGATTTCACTTTCTACAAGCCTGACAGTGTCAAAGACCTGACTACCAGGCAGCAGGTACACACACGCACACGCACACGCACACGCACACACACACACACACACACACACACACACACACACACACACACACACACACACACACACACACACACACACACACAAACACATAACCCTACCCAAACCCAAGGGTGACAATTGCAAGGTCTGAAGTCCACTTACCTGAGCAGTTCTCTACCAAGGAATAATTGTCCTCCCTCCGTCTTGTGTGTTTCCAGGTGGAGTTCTTTGAGCCGTTCTGGGATAGCGGGGAGCCGAGGGTCGGGGAGAGGGGGGCCCGGGGATGGAAGGCCTGGATGCTACAGCAGGAGAGAGGAGGCTGGCTGCAGCCTGACCCAGGTAACACACACACACACGCACACACACAGCTAGGCAAACACACACCCACATTGCATAGATGTAAGACAATAACCTATCAAAGGTTAACACGCACACCTTTTTAATGCCACGTAGATAACACTTAAAGCCGTTTGGGTCACTCAGACCGTGATATTGTCTTCTCTTACATTCTAGAGGAGGAAGACGAAGAGGAAGAAGAGGACGAGGAAGTGAAAGACAAAACCTGGCCCAAGTGGAGAATCTGGTTGGACATTGAGTCCTCTCGGGAGGCTGCTCATTGGCTACCCTGGAGGCCAGACAAAGCCAAGGCACAAACAGTGGAGGACTGTGAGGACCCGGACAGACAGGTGTTTATAAATCCTAAAAAAAGAGTTATTCTAATATGGAGGCCCCCTGTGGAGTGTGTTGTGCCAACCTAAAGACTGAGGCTGATCACACACTACCTGTTTCTCTCTCTCTCTCTCTCCCTCTCTCTCTCTCTCTCTCTCTCTTTCTCTCTCTCTCTCCCCTCCCCCTCTCTCTGTCTCTCTGTATGTGCAGGTGCTCTTTGACGACGTGGGCCCCTCCCTCATCCGCCTCCTGGCTCCAGAGCTGCGCCTGCGTCTCCTCCTCTCCTTCCTGCACTTCCTGGGCGTGCCAGCGGACTGTGTGCTCTCCGGCACCCCCTCCTGGCCCAGCCTCCTCCTGGAGGACCTCTCTCTCCTCCAGCGGGCGCCTGAGCCCCAGCGCCCTCTGACCTCCCATGACCTCCCCGACCCCGGCCTCAGCCCCATGGGTCACATGACTACTCTACAGGGAACCAGAAAGTGGGCGGGCCTTGGGCGGCAGGGGGAGGAGTTTCTGACCAATGCCCTCCACATGCTCCTCCCCCTCGTCTCTGCCCAGCACCGTGCCGTCCTATCACTGGGCTGGATTCAGTATGAGAAACTCAAGGTGGGCAAGCAGGGCCTTGCAGAGTGCATTGCAACGTTCTGTGGACTAGACTGTTGGAATAAATGTATCTTACTTCAAACTGGGAGTCAGCAAAACTATACTATACATTTTTACCAAAGAATATACTTTATTTCCTTAAAACGTAAGCTTTTGGTTTTTGCTCTCCTCCTTTAATTTGTGTGAGAACTGAGAGGTTTGAGAAAATGTTGTTTCTATCATATTGGAAACAGTCTTAACAGAACAGTTCCCGGTTTTTGATGTTTAACCTTATTTCCATTTGTCCCGACGTACTATCTGTACGAGGTGAGACATGTAAATAAGGTTAAGCATCGAGAATAAGGAACAATTCCCTTAATGTGATGTGAGCCATCATCTAATTAGTCTCCTCTCTGTACTGTCTCCCTTTGTGTTCTCCATGTGGGGATTGGTGTGTGTCAGGTCCTCCGCTGTCTCCAGGCTGGCAATAAGAAACGCCTTAGGTCCCAGGGAAAGAGCAGCAAGCGCGTTGCCAAGCGACTACTTAAAGAGCCCGACAACCGCGCCACGCTGGACCTGTGGCGGGAGTACGCCCACTTGGAGTGGCTGCTGGGGAACCACGATGACGCCCGCAAGGTGTTTGCCACGGCAACCGGAATGGGTGGGGCCAAGGGGCTGGAGGACCCCGCCCTCTGCGAGCTGTGTCTCCTCTGGGCTCAGCTAGAAGTGGAGGACGGACGGAGGGCCCAGGATCAGACTTCCTCCCCCCTGGCAGTGTGCCTGCTGACTGGGCTGGTAGAGGGGGCGTCCTCCTCCTCGTCCCAGGACCCGTCTCCGGTGTCTTTGCTCAAGGCCCGCCGGTCGTACGAGCAGGCACTGCTAGCGTGCCTGTCTGCGCTGGAGGAGCCCCACCAGGACAGGGCCCAGGGCCAGGCCGGCCAACCCGCCCGTGTGAAGGGCTTGTCGGGGGCCAGGCTGAGGCTGAGGGGCCTGGTGGGCTGCTACGCTCTGTTTCAGTACCTGACCGTTAGCATCCAGGCCGCTAACGCTGTGTACAGCCAGGCCAGAGACCGACTGGAGGGCCTCCACAGCAGGCTGGCACCGAGCGAGGGCAGCCAGGCTAACCAAGCTAGCAGCGATGCCATCCAGACCAGCAGCAATGCTAACAGCGGTATCCCTGACTCGAGCTTTGTTCGCAGGCTAGCGGGGGAGTGTGAGCACTTGGCGGTGCAGCAGGCTTTGCTGCTCAGCTACCACACCAGCAGCAGTGTGTTTCCTCTCTCGGCCCTCCGGCAGACCCTGACCTATGCCCTGAGAGCCTGGCCCACTAGCAGCCCACTCTGGACCATATACATACAGGTGAGACAGCAGGCTGGACTGTGTACAGGCTGAAAGGGTTCGAGCCAGCGGTAGTCCATACCAAGATCAATGAGAAAAAGCTTTGCTGCAAAGACAATAGATTTTTGCTATTGATCGGTCCAAAACTGAAAAAGTATTTTTTCATTGATCCACTTATTTATTTAATAAAATATGCTTGCTGCTGCACTTTTAATTATCATCAGAATTGAAATTCAAACAAGAACTAATACCCACCCTCGACTCATATCACCGCATCATAGTTGGAGAGCCGTTACCATAGCGCTGGCCGGGCGCGGCGCTTCTTCCACTCGGTAATCAGGGGCACTCCCAGTGTAGTGCCACGCCTCTTCGCCATCGTTGCAGAGCAGCAGAGAAAGCAGCTGGTGGACGCCGCTCAGAGGTGGGAGCAGAGAGGATCATGAGAGATAGTAGTAGATTTAACCAGAGCTTCTTGGCTTTGTGGTATTGGTAACATGCAGTATTGTCACCCTTTGGCCAATATGCTAGGTCTGGTTTCCATGGTGACGCCATGCCCACCCTGCCAGAGAACGGCCTCAGCAACCGTATCCGGGGTCTGTTTGACGTGGCCTTGGCAACAGAGCAGGGTGCTTGCTGTCCACTGCTTTGGAGGATGTATATGCACTTCCTGGTAAGGCAACAATGATTTGGCACAACACACACATACAGTAAACTAATAAACTGCTAGCTTATGCTGTTTGTGTGTGTGTGTGTGTGTGTGTGTGTGTGTGTGTGAGTGTGTAGGTGTCAGAGGGCAATGTGGATAAGGCCAGAGGAATCTTCTACAAGGCTCTTCAGGATGTTCCTTGGGCCAAGGTATGAGCTGAGGATACTTCAGAAAACAACGTATCGCCTGGAGCACAATAGTTCTAACATCATCAGTCACCTCATAGCATGTACATACCCCGACAGTAGTTGTTCTATGAATGTGAATGCACAAAACAACTCTTTTGTGTGTGTGTGTGTGTGTGTGTGTCCAGGGCGTGTACATGGACGCGGTGCAGCTGTTTCCCGAGCGGCTCCAGGAGTATCTGGACCTGATGACGGAGAAGGAGCTGAGACTGAGACTGCCTCTGGAGGAGCTGGAAATTCTGCTGGAGGACTGAGGACACCCCCACCTTCACCCTGTCTCCGCCTCCGCCTGCTCACCTAGGAGGCGGGGTCAGAAATCAGGCTTTAGATTTGAAATGACTTAGTTTTATCCCAACAGAAAATACACTTTTGTTGCAATGTTTTCAATAAAAACTGTACAAAACGTATTTGGGGTTGTTGTTGTTTTGTATTTCCAATATTAAAGTGACAAAGTGTAGTTGAGTTAAAGACAGCAAGGGGGTCAAGGGGGTTGAACATTGAGCCGCAGTATGTGTAATGTCCACTAGGTGTCAGGAGTGATCTATGTGTAATTGCCAGTGGCCCTTCTCTCTTGCTGACTCATTGGCAATCCATACAAACATTAACCGTTTGAAAATGGAAATGTTAGATGCAATCTGCCTCTGGACCAACCAGATGATTTTTTTCTTTTATCCGTGAGCCGTTCTTCATCTAGCAGAATCTTTGGCTGTCAGCTTCCCCCGCTTATACGATTATGTTTTGGGCAGTAGCATAGAATTAAATGCAATTGGAGACACGACTTCAGAGGGAGGTAACCGGAGACAAAGGGAGATGTAGACCCCTCTTACTCTGTGGTTTCGTAGCGGGTCTTCCACTAAAGTGCTTGATAAACACAGAGCCTGGTGGCGTTGAATGCTGGATGAAAAGGAAGAAGAAGAGGAGGCAGCAGTTTGCTATGTAATCCCCTCTACCCTCTATGGTCACAGCATTTTCTGTGCAATTTTTGCTTCTCCTGCTACCGCCTGTGTGTTTTTTCTTCTTCTGGTCAGTTAAATGGACTCTGTTAACTGTTTATGTCTGTGTTTGTGTGTGCGTGGAGGAACATGTGCGTTCCACCACCGCTGTGTGTGCATGTGCACATGGCTGTGTGTCCCCGTGGTCAGCGATTCTCCAGTGAGGGTTGTCTGTTCGGGCGATCAATAGACCTAGTTTTGGCTTTCAGCTTCAAAGAACAGTGGGTCGAGCGGCACAGATGATTTAGTGTGTGTGTGTGTGTGTGTGTACGCGCGCTCCAACTGAAGCTTAATGAGACCGCAGGCTCCTGTTCGTCCCCTGAAGTCTGCAGCTGCCAGCAGCTTCCTGTGTGTGTGTGTGTGTGTGTGTGTGTGTGTGTGTGTGTGTGTGTGCGTGTGTGTGCGCGTGTGTATGTGCGTGTGTGTAGATGTCCAGGTTGCTGAGCCAGTGTTATCAGGGCAGCAGACTCCCCCTACACCAACTCTTCCCCTTTATTGTTGGGTTTGTATGACAGGTACAGTGCTCTGTGCTGGAGTGGGCTCTACAGCTGGCACAGCAGTCCCATGGGGTGTCGCTTTACAGGAAAATAGAGGCAACAGTCTTTTGGGATCTTATTAAAGTGACATATCTGAATATTTAAACTATGTTTAACCAATCTGTATTGATTCACTGAACAATCCTTTGTTCGCAATGATTATAACACAAAACAAAAAGAGTAGTTACAGAACTATTTTTGACAGAATTGATGAATGAAAACAATATCATGCAGTATTTTACCATGCACGTTTGGGACAGCTTTTGGCACTTCATTTAAGGCAGGCCAAAGCTGATCTTTGACAAGGTCTTCGTCAGTGTGTGGGCTCATTCTGTCCTCACCCTACAGCACTGACGGCCGAAGCAAACGCTTTATTGGGACCACAACACACTGACAATCTGTAGGGGTGAAATGGATCACAGAACCAGCCCCAAGACGGACCAAGCCACAGAGAATCTATGGAAATCCATTAAGACTCCATTTATCGCACCCGCACACACACTTTCACCATTAGAGGTGAAAAGATAGCCGTGGAAATCCATTTGAACTAGTCTTTTACAAACGTTCCTCCTTCTCCTCTCCTCTCTGTATCTCCTTTTCCTCTTAGAGTTTTCCCTGGATGAAACCCGTGGCAGGCTATAAATAGAAGGCATCAAATGATCAGCGCTGGGCGTGTGCGCGCGCGGGTGCGTGTGTGTGTGTGTGTGTGTGTGTGTGTGTGTGTGTGTGTGTGTGTGTGTGTGCAAGGGAGCTGCGGGGGGTGTTCAGGTGCAAGCATTGACTTTCTGTCTCATCCAAGAACAAAAGGCCATGTCAGAGCACCATAGACGCTCTCAAACCCACAATTTACACACACACACACACACACACACACACACACACACACACACACACATGTTTGTAAGACACCTACAAAGCAACTGACAAAGCTGCACCCACAGGGGAGGCTTGTGTCTTTCAAAAGACAGCCAATCAGCACAAGAAGTCATGTGCACTGTACAGACGGAGAAAGAAGAGGAACGCACAGTGATTAGGGACTGGCACGACTCCCCTTCACTCTACAAGTCAGCCATAGCAACTGGCTAGCCTCGCTGGCACAGCATCAATATGGCCGACGGGAGACGGGACGAGCGAGCGGTGATTTAAGACGGCCACTTTCACCTTGTGGGGAGAAGATAAGAGCGGAGCGTCTACCTGAGAGGAGAGCAGAGGAGTGGGGAGAAGGAGGGAGGGGGCGGTGGGGAGGGGGGGGGACGGGACAGATAAAACAGGGGGAAACAGATGTTTGTCGTCTGATGGCGTGCGTAAAACGCATCAATTCTGGGAGAGACGAGGGGCGTTCTGGGTGGACAGGAGTTGGAGGCTTTGTTTTGTTGGGGGCCCTGGACTGGACTGGACTGGACTGGAATGGACTGGACTGGACTGGACACCGGGTAGATGTAGTGGTGTTCAGAGGTGGTCAGAAATGAAGCTCCAGAGGAGAGGATAAAGCCGATTAGCATTCGACAAAGAGAAGCAATAGTTCAGTCCCATTGTCTGCACCCACAGTGTGTGTGTGTGTGTGTATGTGTGTGTGTGTGTGTGTGTGTGTGTGTGTGTGTGTGTGTGTGTGTGTGTGTGTGTGCGTGCGTGTGTGTGCATGTGTGTGATGATCAGAATGGAGTTTATCTGGGATCCATGGAGAGAGTACACACTTCTCGTCCCTGGAGAGCATTTAGTTACTGACGAGTGTGCATGTGTGGTAACATGTTTACCTTAGCAAATGTGTTGTTCAGCAGATGAGTACATTTGAGAGCTAAACACACACACACACACACACACACACACACACACACACACACACACACACACACACACACACACACACACACACACACACACACACACACACACACACACACACACACACACACAATGTGTTCCTCCTCTATTTCCATTCCTACTCACAGTTGTCAGGTTGTGTGGAACATTTGTCTTTCTGAATTCTGATTCAAAAACACTCACAAATCCATTATTCATCTGTGCAGCTGCAGCCCTGCTCCCCTTGGTTTGAGCTTGTTTGTGTGTGTGTGTGTGTGTGTGTG
>JAPMUY010008490.1:72500-75000 GCA_026901105.3 Galaxias olidus | reverse complement strand
TGGTGCTGAACCCCTTCACGGCAGACTGTCACACAATAACATCAAAACCAAATCGTCAACCCGCCATATTTATCCTTTAATCCTCGCGTGCTCCTCTCTATCAAAGGCACGCCATTCCTTTACCCATGAAAGGAATCTCTCCGTCACCCGAGTCTTATAATCAGTCCACTAAAAGCGGGGCCAGTAATGAGCGTCACTGATTGCGTGCTGCAGGAAGACAGAGGAGCGGCAGAGAGGCAGGGTGCAGGTTGGAGGGTGAGCCGGTCTCCTGGGCTTCTCCTTCTCCTTTCAGCTGGCTAATGACGATGCCGCGCTCATCACAGTAATGGCCGTGCGTGTGCCCGTGTGCTCGTGTGTGTGTGTGTGTGTGTGTGTGTGTGTGATAGTTCTGTATCATGATGATTATAATGATGATTGGGACGGCGGTGGCTAGCAGCAGGACAGCCCTGCTCCCAGTTAGGAGTTAATAACAGAACAGTGGATAATCACCCGCACATTATCCCAATTGCCGGCCCCTGAGTGTGTGTGTGTGTGTGTGTGTGTGTGTGTGAGAGAAAATGTGCGTGTGTGTGTGTGTGTGTGTGTGTGAGAAAACATGCGTGTGTGTGTGTGTGAGTGTGAGTTTTGAGTGTGTGTGGGTGTGTGTGTGAGTGTGGGTTTTGAGTGTGTGTGTGTGTGTGTGTGAGTGTGGGTTTTGAGTGGGTGGGTGTGTGTGTGTGCGTGGCAGGCCCCTCACCTCCCCGTGTCTGAGTGATGGATATCTATTGGAGACTGGCATATACACTGTGGGGGTTAGGAAGGAGGAGAGACAGAGAGATGTGTGTGTGTGTGGTGTGTGTGTGTGAGTGTGTGGGGGGGGGGGGGGGGGGGATCCAGACAGTTTAGCCAAGATAAATGAGTGCACAGGAAAATGCAAGGGGGCGAAAAGAAGGTGGAAAAAGACTACCTGAAACCAAATTAAAAGACAGGGCAGAATGAGGAGCGAAGGGCAGCTGTAGCCAGCGTTACCTCCGCTGCAGGTGAGACAGCGGCTCTAACCATGACGGAGCCGGCCAGCTTGTGGTGCCGCATCACTCTGCGTTGAGGTGTGAAGGTTGGGTGACAGCAACTCAGCGATTAGTCTGCCCCCTGAGGTCGCAGGGCTCCAAGTCACACTCTGTCTCAGTCAATCTATAGAGAGAGAGAGAGAGAGAGAGAGAGAGAGAGAGAGAGAGAGAGAGAGAGAGAGAGAGAGAGAGAGAGAGAGAGAGAGAGAGAGAGAGAGAGAGAGAGAGGTGAGGGCGGGGGGCACGTGGTGAGGGGAGGAGGGTAGAGGATGGAGATGTGAATGGTAATTTGGTAAAGCTGGTAAAGTTCTTTGGGTCTATAGACGTGATTGATCCCCAATACCTCTCTCCATGTGCTTCCTCTCACTCTCCCTCTCTCTCTCTCTCCCTCTCTCTATCTATCGCTCTCACACTCTCTCTCTATCCTCCTCTTTCTCCTCGTAGCAAAACATCTTCCTCTTTGGTAAAACACCAAATGAATATCTAAAATATTCATAAACCGTCGTTCTGTCCTCTGGCAACGTAACAATGAAACCCAAATAAAATGCTTTAATTACAGTCACTGGCAATTGAATGTGTGTGTGTGTGTGTGTGTGTGTGTATTTTGGCACATTACTCCAGTAGCTCTTGGCTCCTTTATCTCAGCCTGTCCAGAGAGACCGTTAGAGAGGACAAAGTTTCCATTTTTGAAGCTGTACCACAGGCTGTCATTATGAAAATATATTATATATCATATTAACAAACTCCACTGCTTTAGCATTCTCTGATCCCGCCAGACAGATTGAAAGCATGGTCTTAAAAAGTGCATGAATAATTTGCGCTAGTACAACGGTTTCTTTTAAGCGAGTATTTACGACTCAGTGCAGGTCATTACAGAAGTAGGGACTCAAAAGGGAGATTATCTGGGAGATCAACCTGTCGTTTGTCTTTCCTACCTTTAGACGTGGGGACCGAGGAGAGGAGGGAGTCTGACTGAGTCAGGTGGAGGCACGCGTGATGGATGGACGGATGACAAGCGTGATGAAGTTAAAGGGGAAAAACGAGGGATGAGGAGAGACAGATGGATCGGCAAGACAAAGAACTGGAGGGACACCGGGTGTGTGTGTGTGTGTGTGTGTGTGTGTGCGTGCGTGTGCGTGTGTGTGTACGGCAATGTGAGTATGGGAAAGGAGTGCCTTTATACAACTGGGACCTAGAACTTTCTGGACCTTCTCTTTGTTTGACCACCTTCAGTGTGGCTTGGTGGAGGTAGTTTTACAACCACTCTGTCCTCTAACATGTACACATACTGTACATACATAGTACATGTTAGTGGGGAAGAGAGAGAGTCTGACACAGAGCTAGAGATTGTCTTGTCATATGTAAATGTATATGATTGCTGTTATATTTAGATGTATGTGATAGTATAAAATTATTACGTGCAGTGGAATTCAAGCTGGCCTTCACTCCCTTTT
>JAPMUY010008490.1:57500-70000 GCA_026901105.3 Galaxias olidus | reverse complement strand
TTAAAGGGGACATTACGCTGCCAAATGAAAGCGGCTCTTGAAAGCTGCGAGGCCACTGAAGTGGCCGGCGTTGGCTGGGGTCAGTGTCGCCGCGGTCCCACGTCTAGAGCCCGGCTGACCACTGAGACGCAGTAGAGGGCCCCCGCTTACTGAGGGACACCAACGCTCCTCCGACAGAGCAGATCAGAGACCCACTGCTCATACCACATCATTTCAGATGTTCATTTTTGTTGTGGTTGACGTGATCGGGTTCAAAGAAAGTGTTTTAGAGTATTAAACACCAGGGGAAGTAGTCCAGTGGAGAGGTTTGAGTACGCACCGGCGACTCTGCTCAAAGAGACAGCCCAGCTAAAGAGAGGATTAGTGTATGTAATAACGGGAGAAGTGAGAAGGCGCACGCTAACGGCTCCGAGTGATCGCACCGCAGCAGGCTGACGTGCCATGCTCGTAGGCACAACGGTGGGACATCCATCCGGGCCCTGGTAGCGGCTGCCCTGTGGACCAAGCCTCTTAGTGCCATCTGTCCGACACTGCAGACCTCCCAGACCTCAGTCGGCTCCAGTCTCTCATCCGTCAGCATTTACCCAGCGAGATCATATGGGGATCCGTGGGCCGAGGACTGAATCACTAGCCAGAGGCATCCGCAGCCAGAGCTACGGCCGAAAGCAGAATCTCCTTGAGAAACCTCGCGTTGAGTGCGATTGGGACTTGAAGTCTATGAGAGGATTTTCTCAGCAGCTTTCTGCAATGTACCGTGGGAAATGTGAGAGCAGGCACAAAATAAATCAATAACGAGCTCTGGACGGCAACATTTAGCGATTGTTTCTCCACTCGACGCCGGTAACCTGGTGAGCCACGGACGAATTGGAGACAGCGGGACTCCAATCACAGGATTTCGTCTTCCGGCTCCAAGGCATTGTGATTGCAGGAAATTATGAAAAACAGTATAGGGCAATCTAAGTGGGACTGAGTCATATGCAGATGTTAGTTGTCCTCCAATTGAAACTGCAGACCAGCTTTTTTTTTTTAAGGCCAGCTGCGCACGCACATGCACACACACGTACCAACATCCAATTACACACACACACTTTGGCGGCGACGTTCACTTTTTTGACCGAAACGCCTACACCTACATGCAAGGCCCTCATGTAGACAGACACACACATTCACACAGACACCCACAGCTGTGTCGCATGCAGGGGCATTGTTTCCATGGCTCTGGTCTGTTACAGCCGAAGGCATTACAGTGGCCGGGTATACACTCACACATGGGAACACATAAACACATGTGAGTTCACCCGCACAAACACAGAGCACACACACACACACACACACACACACACACACACACACACACACACACACACACACACACACACACACACACACACGCAGACATGCACACTCAGACAGAAGTTTGTATGGGCCTCTGGCAACAACGAAGTAGAGTTCGCCTGCATCGACTGTTCTGACATCTGTGCTGCTCTTATTTACATTCAGATTAACTTAATCATTTGATATGTATCCAGGCAGTGTGTGTGTGTGTGTGTGTGTGTGTGTGTGTGTGTGTGTGTGTGTGTGTGTGTGAGAGTGTCTAGGTTGTTTTCCTGGCCCTCTGTGAGTAAGCAGTATTAGCACAGGCTGTCCTCGGCACAGCTGTTTGGGCTCTAAGACAATGACAACAGTGATCAATATCAACAGATACACACAGTATAGGGAGACGCTGGCCTGCTTCACTCCCTGCAGTGAGCGCTTGTACCGCCTTGGTTGTGGCTTACGCTCCCCATATTACATCACAACACACACACACACGCACGCACGCACGCACACACATACACACGCGCGCGCACGCGCGCACGCACGCACGCACGCACGCACACACACACACACACACACACACACACACACACACACACACACACACACACACACACACACACACACACACACCACATTTAGTGTGCATAAGTAATAAAAATAAGAGTCCATTAAAGTAGTATTTCTAGCAGAATTGAGCAGAGCTCTAGTTAACGAGCCTCCCTTCTGGGGAACACGACATGGAGTGGTTGTACTGTGTGAGAGGGGAGCCTGGCAGGGAGCCAGTCCAGTCCCTGTTCTCCACGTGGATCACCTGAAGGAGGCCCCCCCGTCTCTGCCTGACGTGGTGCCACCGTCTCCTCCGTCACCTGGAGCTCTCGGCGGTCTCATCACCCCCCTCACGGCCCCGTCCCCGACGTTTCTTCATCTGTCGCTCCGTCTCTTCATCCTCGGCGACGGCCCTTTGTCGCTCCTCATCTCCCCTCCGTCGCACCTCCTCCGTGACCATTCCTTTGTCGCTCCTCATCTCCCCTCCGTCGCACCTCCTCCGTGACCATTCCTTTGTCGCTCCTCATCTCCCCTCCGTCGCACCTCCTCCGTGACCATTCCTGGCTTCAGCCCTCTCTACCTTCTCTCTTTTGTCACCACTAACGTTCTCTCTCTCTCTCTTTCTCTGGTGCTGACGCTCCCTGGGGACTAACTTGGAGAAGGTATATCTGTTTCTCATATCTCCATCACTCCCCCCATCCCTGCGTCTCCACTGACCCTCATCTCGGTCCCTCGCTCTCTCTCTCTTTCTCTCTCTTCTCTTCGTTCCTCTTCTGCTCTGGCCCTTGTTTTTTTTTATCCTGCTCCTCCCATCAGCTTCTCTCAAGCTTTTACTCTCTGCTCCATTACCTCTCTCTCCACCTCCACCTCCTTGTCCCTCGCTCTTGCTCCCCCCACCCATTTCTCCCCATCTCCACCCCTCTCTTCACCTCCTAAACAGAATGTCTCGCTGTCTTTTCGTTCTGCAGCTCTCTCGTCTATCTAGTATTTTAGATCTCTCTCTGCTGATTAAATGTCCCACACTTTTCCATACATCTCTCCTTGCTGAAATAAAAAAAAACAATCTCTTCATGTCTTAGTTTGTTCTCATAATGAAACATGATCAACAATATTAACCAGAAACAATATTCTTCTCTGGAGAGTAACATTTGTAACAGATCTACATATCTTTAAACACCTGTCATTAACATGCAATTAGAATGCATTGTCTTTCCTAGAATGACTGTTTGTGGAATATGTTAACACTCATTATCATGTTCACTCACAATCATTTGAGAGAGTTTCTTCTCAAAGGATGGGGAGAGATTGACAGGTGTGGGGCATTGTGAAGGCGAAGTTTAACAGGAACATTTCTAGATGCCCTTCTCTCTCTTTTCTCTCTCTCTCTCTCTCTCTCTCTCTCTCTCTCTCTCTCTCTCTCTCTCTCTCTCTCTTTCTTTCTCTCTATTTGTTTATCTCCAGGAGTACAGAACAAGACAAATCTGTCTGTCAGATTGACGGCAGATGGCTGAGAGGAATGGTTGTGTGGAGTGGCATGAGCAAGAGGCGAGAGAGTGAACGGAGGAGAAGAGGGAAAAGAGGGAAAGACGGGGTGAGAGACAGGGAGAGCCAGGAGAGATGGAAGGTGATCATATAACAAACTATATTCCCCTGAACGATCGTTGTTTGTGTGTGTGTGCGTGTGTCTATGCCTAAGTGTGTGTGTGTGTAGTTATGTGTGTGGGAGGGGAGAGGGGGAGGTGGGAGATGGTAGTCCACATGCTTCGTGTGTCGCCCCGATGCATCAGCATCCCTCACTTCACATCGTTGCTCATCATGCTGTCTGTTTCCCGGTCAGGGTGCCTCCGTCCCTCCCTCCACCTCCACCACGCTCTGGCCGAGGAGCACGCTGACAGCGGGAGGTCCATGCTGATGGTGACGTTTCCAGACACACCGTTTCTAGGCACCTCACCCGCTCCCTTTCTCTTCCTGGATGGAATGCTAGCTGATGTCGACAGTGACTCATTTCAAAGCGGCATGCAGCCAGTGGTGACCGCACCACCGTGTGTGTATGTGTGTGTGGGTGTACCTGGCAAAGGTCAGTGTGTGTGTGGGTGGGTGTGTGTGTGTGTGGGAGCCCATCCACACTTGATGTGACTTGATTGGTAATCACTGAACACATCATCCAACCCGCAGCTTTCTATCCTCACTTAATTGTCCCCTGGTCCACCTCACCGCACACACACACACACACACGCGCACACACGCACACGCGCACACACGCACACACACACACACATACCGGCCGCCCATTGCTAGGTTACAATCACAGCGCAGCATCGTTGGCAGGATCACCCTAATCACTGCTCAACCCCCATCAAGGGCAGAGAGATATTAACATGAACAGCCCCCCACCACAGCACAGACAGACACACACAAACAGAGCACGCAGCATTAGGGGGGAATGAAACAGGGAGAGACAGACACACACACACACACACACACACACACACACACACAAAGACAGAGGAGGAACAATAGCCACAGAGAATCTACCAGGAACGTTCCCAGTCCCCAGGTAGAGGCCCACCTGCCAGAGAGAAAATTCTCCAGGGCAAATTTCCCTGCCCAAGCAAGTGTAGACCTTTCTTAGCGTTAACCATTTTTGATCCGCCTGCCACTGAAGCCCTGGTGTTTCCTGGGTGTGAAAACGGATTATATGTTGAACTGTCCCAATTAGCGCAACACCCCTGATGAAATTAGGAGGGTATTTATTGGTTACTGGGAGGGAATAATGATAGATATTGACCTGACAATGCTTCTTATTTGAAAAGTGCCCTAGTATTAATATGACTTTAAAGTAGGGACATTGTCTAGCGTGTGGGAGGAGCGCTGCTGGTGTCACAGAAATAAACTCTGCAAATGTACAATTTACATTTAGGGGTGTCTAATGGGATGCTTTAAGTATTGTTGAGTAACTCTACAATTGTAACATTAATGACACAGAGGAAGTGTTCAAATGCTAACAACACTTAAGTGTATAAAACACGTGTTGAATGGAACACTCGCCGAGTTGTTTGTTGAATTCATTCAGATTTGGTGTGTTCGGCAAGAAGCTCCAGTTTACCGTTACAAGGGCATTTTGCAGTCCCCAAAACGAGATCCTTGAAATGTAATTAAAATTGTGTGGAATAGAACCTTTTCATTCAACCACAACCTTTTGGAAAACAAATTAAGGGTTTTTAAATCGTTCTGTAGTCAAGTTGCTTTTGCCATGAATAGAGTTAATTGGATTTTTTTTGTGCTTACTATTCCTTCTCCAATTGTGCCTTTTTGCCACTAGGAAAATTGTGGCTGAAGTATTTATCCCACCTGGTGGGCATCCAAAGCTCTAACGGCAGGATAGAAGACTTGATGCGGTTGGGGAAAGCAGGATGTCCCTCCACCACAGTTCTGCCGCTGTGTTCCACTGGGTTTATGGTGACAGCCGGAGTGCCAGTGTCGGAACGGACGGATAATGATTTAGCACTACGTGGAAGATGTTTGGACGCGCGTAACACCTCGTGTTTGTGTGACTTTCAACACCCAGAACATATCAGCAAAAATGAGGCCACTGAAAAGTTTGTCCGCCGTTTCCCAGTGGGGGCTGTTTTCAAACACACGTTTTACCACCCCCTGTTTTCAGCACGTCCCTGCCTCAGTTAGGATTTGCCGCTGGAATTTGATTTGATGCTGGAGCTAGTGGTTGCTATGACCACAGCCTTCATTCAGTGCGACGCCGCAGACAGTCAGCCGTTGTCAATGACAAAATTCTGTCTAGGCAGATTGGAGTTGTTTTCGCTCAATATTTCTGATATTTGATATTTTGAGGCCACAGAATGAGTCATTATCAGACCACAGCCTTGCCGTCAGATAACAAAAGCAGCATGAGCCCTGCCTGGGATAGCTGTCATTTTCGTCTCAGTGACTGGAAAGGAAAAACAAAAAACACCTTGTTTTTTCCCTTCCTACTCAATCCCCCTCACCTTCTCTCCATCCCAGGCCTACAGTATCTTTCTTTGGGTCTGGCTTCCTTTACCTTATTTGGTCTGTCTCCAACAAGCCCTCACCTCTGGCTTGGCCTGGCTCCACGGTGTACTGCTTACAGAGGCCTGTGTAAGGGAGGGTGTGTGTGGCTCTCGACAGAGAGACAAAGGGAAAGAGAAAAGGGCAGTGGAAGAGGAGGACACCGTCTTATTCTGTCTGGAAAAAAGAACCCGCCAATGGGGTTTGTCATTATGTGGTGTGTGTGTGTGTGTGTGGGACAGCTTTAGATTCTGGGTCTAAGCAGCGTTCCAGTCGACTACTGGAAGAGGCTGAGAGCACAGACATACACACCTACACACCTACACACACACACACACACACACACACACACACGCGTGCACACACACGCACACACACCTACACAGAGACAAAGAGAGTGCAGCAGACAGGTGCTGATAACAACTGGCCCATCCATAGGGCTCCGGTAGCAGCACTAAGGCAATATCTAGTGAATTATTCATGCTAGAGATCTTCCTCTCCATGTGACCCCCATTCTACCCATCTCTTCACCTCTTTCGAAATCTCTCTCTCTCTCTCTCTCTCGCTGGTTCTCACTCGGTTTCTCACACTACCTCTATATGTAAGTCTCCATATCGTTGTAACTTTCTTATTAATCTCTGTTCATATGTCTGTTCCTCTCTCTCTCCTCTTTTCACCAGTTTTTCCCTCCTTGTGTTTCCTCTCTAGATTCCTATATTATGAGCCAGCTCCAATAGGCTACTATTACATCGTGAATGTTTAATGCTAGCTCTGGTACAAAGGTAGAGGTCAGTTCACGCTTGAATTGAGACATTTTTAAAAACACAGTAAATCCAAATCTGAATTTGAAATGACAGAATAAACATAGTAATTCAATACAAGCTCTATAGAAGTATTTGGAGCACATGTGCTTATTATGATCTCAGAAAACAATTGGTTATAAAACGGAGGTGATCCACAGATGGCTTGACTAACTCAGAGTGAGTTGGTACGCTGCAGCACTGATAAGAAGACGTGTGTAGTGACTTGCATGCTATTGTTCCAGGAACAAAAAAAAGACAAGGCAGAAAAAGTAATTTTGGTACTAATGGAACTGTCGCTGGAAGTAGAGCTAGGATTCTCAAACTGAGGCGCGCGTAGCTTCAACATGTACAACTCGTGACATGAATGTAGCTAGCATTAAAACGTCTTTTAAGCACTGAATTTTTAATCACGCTTTTTCTACAGTAGGCATGGTTTAGCACAGCGTGTGAAATGACTTCCTCCGTCTCACCTGACATTTCATCTAACTAAATAAATACATGAATACCTATGTGAAGCCGGTGGTATGAGCGTGAGTCATGCTTTCAATAAACACCTGCAAATGCATCCCACCGACTGCCAGACCGAGCTCGAAGGTGGACCAAACGTCACACAACCCCCGACCATGGTCTCATCCTCGGGCCTGCAGGGAACCATCCGCCATTCCATTGTGAGCGACGAGACGGCGAAAGACAAAGCCAACACGCACCGAACCTTGTCTGGGCGCAGCGGCTCCTCTGCTGAACACACGCGCACACACACTGGCGGAGTGGCACGCGAGAAGAAGCCTCGCTCCACCGCTGTGGGTTCGGTTCTGAAATATTCAGAGAGATCCAGGCTAGCGTCACACTGGAATCTGGAAGAGATGAGTGCCATGGTTACTGCAGACGCTTAGCGGTGGGTTTGTTGATACCTTTTCTGTTACCCACCTCCCCTCAGGCTCACCTTAGGCTGACCCTATGTAACCTTACACACGCACACCCACACACACACACACACACACACACACACACACACACACACACACACACACACACACACACACACACACACACACACACACACACACACACACACACACACAGCACACACATATTAGGTCCTAACTGGTTCTTGTGCAACATTGCCAGAGGTGCTAACACAGGGAGGGAGAAAGAGAGAGGACGAGAGAGAGATATAGAGAGATCGAGACAGAGGGAGAGACAGAGAAAGAGCGATAGAGAGAGAGAAAGAGCGATAGAGAGAGAGAGAGAGAGAGAGAGAGAGAGAGAGAGAGAGAGAGAGAGAGAGAGAGAGAGAGAGAGAGAGAGAGAGAGAGAGAGAGAGAGAGAGAGAGAGTGACAAAATGAGAACGAGAATAATGACATTTTGTGAACGTAGGCCGGGTTTGTTTATGTAGAAAAGAGAAAAGGTCAGGTCCAAAATAGACCCCCCCCCCCCCACCCCCATCTCTCCTTGTTTTCCTTCCCTCCTCCGGTCTCCTGACAGGAGTAAAACAACCAGCCACCTACGCCGTGCCAGCCACACCGACTCAGCTCTGAGGGAGAGAGGGATGGGGGCGGGGATGTGGAAAGGCATGCAGAGAGGGCAGAGAAACGAGAGGAGAAGAGCTTTGAGTGACAAGTGATTAATAGCTGTTGACATGCCGTCAGTCCGGGTTCTACGTTCCTAAACCAAGTTAAGCGAAGGGAACCGAGGTTAATGGATGCACACCGGTGCAGGGGGGTGTCTGTTTGTGTGTGTGTGGCTTTGTGTGTGTGTGGGTTTGTGTGTGTGTGGGTTTGTGTGTGTGTGGGTTTGTGTGTGTGTGGGATAAATAAATAAGATAATCAAACCCTCGAGAGCTGTGTAGGATTTTTTCCCCCACGATACGACAAGTGACCGCTTTAACATTTCTCCTGCTCCTATGATCCTCATCAGTGGACCTTTGTCCATAGTCTCCAGCCATCTTGTTGTTTGTTTGTTTATTTCATGATTGAGGATAGCGTGTTGTCCTCCCCTACCCTCCTCCACGCATGGCCTTGGCTATGTTTTCATCATAACTTACACACGCCCCCCCTGCTCCCCTAACTCCATGATGAACGTTAATTTTGGAGTGTATGATAGTGAAGCTGATTGATGAGAGTTTCAACGGTCGGCCCCAAGGTCAGTCCCCGGCTCAAGGTCCTTATGAGCTAACTTCATTATAACTTCATTCCCACACACACACATTCCCACACACACACACGCGCGCACACACACACACACAGAGAGCGAGCGGGAGGGAGAGAGAGGGAGTGAAAGAGAGAGATGAAAGGAGATATTCGATGTGGAAGTCTTTGAAGAGGATGTAGGGTTCTTGCATGTAAACAAACACTCCCATTCAGAGACAACTGGCTGTGCTATGACATTCTTTTAGAGAGCAGCAAATGTGAACTCTAAGACTGGCTTCCCTCTATTTCTATCCTGGCAATTCCTTCCCAAACAGCTAAATGGGGGAACTCTAATAGTAATTAGTTTCAAAAGTTTGTCTCCGGAGGAGCGCACCCGCTTCTTCAATCGTGTTCCACCAGAGAACAGAAATATCGCTTAGTCTGGCCCCCTCCCTCCAATCACACAGGCGAAACCTGAGAATTAAAACGTGCTAACTTTGACTCCTCTGCACCTCTGTGCCTGCCTTCCACTTTCCCCTTGACACACATTAGCTAACCTGCATATCAGGAGAGCTTTCTTTCAAAAACATGCCACCTCCCAATCTCACACCTCCCTCACTTTCCCAACTCCCTCTACAACCATACTTTGAGGGCTTTAATTCTTAGTGGTAATCCTTATCAGCACTAAATAAGGCATACACAAACCCTCTACCTGAGGGTTGCCGTGTCCATGTGTGAGTGTGTGTGACTGTGAGTGTGTGCGACTTGTGTGTGTGCACGCGTGTGTGGGTGTTTGTGCGTCTGCGAGAGAGCCATGAGGTGACAGATTCCTCCATGAATAAATGCATGCTGTTATCTGAGGCTGACATTTGCAGAGTAGCAGAGTAGAGTTACATTCTGGTAGAAAAAGGCAAAAGATAGAGGAGAAAAAGGGTTGGAACCAGAGAGAAATAAAAAGAGAGAAAGAGAGAGCGAGGCAGAGAAAATGAGGCGAAAGAGAGACGGAACGAGAGAGAAAGGTGGAGTTGGTGGGGGTCTATTCCACCAGCTCCATTTCACCTCAGCTATCAATCACAAAGTTTGCGGTTGCATAGAGGTGTATGAACCTGTCCGTCAAGTCTCTGTTAAGTAATAATAAGCTCTCTCCACCTCTCTCGCTGTTTTTTTCTCTCTCTATCTCTCTCTCTCTCTCTCTCTCTCTCTCTCTCTCTCTCTCACTCTCTCTCTCTCTCACACTCTCTCTCTCACACACACACACACACACACAAGCTGGGAATATGTAGTAGCAGAGCATCAAGGCATCAAGCTGTGGTCCATGTTGTGGCAGGTAGTTACAGTGGCATGGGACATTTGGCCCTTGTTTACAAAGCTGTCTGCCCTGGCATTTGAAGCCTGTAGGAGATGTGTTTGTCAGTTTGTGCCTGTCCCAGAGTGTGTGTGTGTGTGTGTGTGTGTGTGTGTGTGTGTGTTTTGTGTGTGTGTGTGTGCGCGCATTTCCAATGACTACATCCGCCCCTACAATCTGTCAAACTGAATATTTGTGGGTCCCTTTAGAATACTTGGAGCTGAGCATCTCACGTCTGTGTAAAAACGAAACTGCAATCAAAACCTAACAATCCTTCTTCAAAATGGTATTTTTGTCCCAAATGATACACACTTGGACCATCTGAATTAACCATTTAAAGCAGCAACAACCCACTAATGTGCTTCATGCAAAACACTGCTGTCCTTTTTCATTTTATCATACAGCCCACTGTGAAAGATACAGTAATCGAAACAATTTGTTACCCCAAACTAACGGAAACAAAGAAAGATTACAGTAAATTACAGTGGTGCAGTTTACAATGGAAAAGAAAAGATGGTATTTAAGGGTAATGTACATTTGTACGAGATGGAGTGGATGGTGTTGTTTGCCAGTGACCAGTTCCTGTTCTGGGGTGGACAGACGCTGCCTTTCACCCTCAGAAGGTTGTCTGGCAGTTCTGTAGAAAATTGAAGAATATGATGTGATTGGTTAGGATATTACACAGTACTGTAATGTCAAAACTGTATTACATGTACTTCACAGAACTTTACCTATTTTTTTGTTCACTGAGGGGCATATACCCACTATTGTAGGACCGCATATTATTCAACTGTAATGCAGAATGATGTGCAACAATTACATAGGTGCAGTTTAGCACAGAAAATGTACTGTAAGACAGCCTTTCTCAAACTTCTTTGTCCTGAGGCCCAGTATAGTCAGAGTTTGGGTTTACACGACCCACCACACAGCTTTTTTTTTGGTTTTGTCCTATGAATTATTGGTTATTTATATGGGATTACAGGCCAAATGATATGAAATGAGATATTACTTTGTTATGATATTGTATATGATATATAATAATAATAAAAATAAAAATAAAAAAATAAAATTTAATTGAAAGCTTCAACAGAACTGTGCAACACTGCCCAAACATAAAATATAAACTGTTCAACACATGTTTAAACTAATATGTATATATATTTATTTAATATATATATATATATATATATATATATATATATATATATATATATATATATATATATATATATATATATATATATATATATATATATTTATTTATTACTTGACCCATTCCATTGTAATTAAGACTTTAGTAGCAAATGGTAGGTGGAATGGTTCGAAGTGCGCGAAACTTTTAAAGCAGCGCACGCAGAAATGGCGTCCATGTAACCATGGAAACTTGCTCTCCCCCTCACTCCTGCCTGGCTGCCTAAACTGGCTAGCAATCACAATCGTAGTGCACACACAATATTTAGAGGAGAGACCGCCGCCTTCACGAGTTTTCTCAACTCCCAGTGCCTCCTCTCCATTCTTTCGCTATGTAAATAGTTCAACTTTTGCTTAAGCGCGGTGCTCGAAAATTTTACTTTTTTTGGAGACTCTAAACCTATTTTGACTTCTGCTCTGCGGACCGGCAGAAACGCTGCTGTAAGACATACCTGTTCTCCAGTCTAAAGGTCCCTATTACATATGGATGCTACCGTGTAGCGACTCAGGTTGGGCTGGTCTCTCTGCCCAGCCTCCCTCATTGTCAGGCCACGATGTGCAGTATGACATGGTCCACCAAAGTGGCCCTAATGTTGTCGGAAAGACAGTATGTCTCTGTCTATTGTCTTTGTTCTTGTCCTCCTCCTACTCCTCTCTGTCTTCCTCTTCCTCTACCTTGTCCTCTTTTTGCGGCACTAAGGCTCAGACAGTGTTGTTCAATTACTGTTCAAGTATTTTCATGAGTGCGGCTGGGTGTTGCGAGTTTCCATTCTTGAACAAAGTGTAATGAATGAAACAGTGTGTAGTGTTTTGCAATGTGTGTGTAAGTGTTGCAGTTACTTTTGTGATTGTAGCATTGCTACCTTGGTTTCAGGTATGGTTACAAAAGTCAAAGTTTTGATGCTTTTGTCTGAGCGTTCACTTTAAGTGAGTAAGCAATCAGAAAAAAACTGTAATAAATATGACATCATATAATTATTTTACATGAAATCATATTTAGTCTGTGTTATTTAGTTCTTATGTGTGTTTTAACACATATAGATGTGTTTGTGATGTTTGAGAAAAAGAAGCTACTAGAGTGGGTGTTTCACTGACCTCTTTACATGCTGCTCCTTTCAGAG
>JAPMUY010008490.1:42500-52500 GCA_026901105.3 Galaxias olidus | reverse complement strand
TCAGAGACGAATTGAGAGGGAGAGAGGGAGAGAGAGGGAGAGAGAGAGAGAGAGAGTGAGAGAGAGACAGAAAGAGAGGGAGAGAGAGAGAGTGAGAGAGAGGGAGGGAGAGAGAGAGAGAGAGAGAGAGAGAGAGAGAGAGAGAGAGAGGTTCACAGAGGCGGAGAAGGAACAGACCTTATGAAGGTATCCCCCCCCGCCCCCCAGCCTTATCTCCCGACAGCAGAGTGCTCCTATCTCCTGAGCGGCGACCCCTCCCTCCGTACGTTTCCCTCTCCTAATCCCCCGGGCAGGTCCAGAGGTGTTCCCCCGGGATCCAAACTCTCCTCTCTGCAGTTAAGTGAAATTGAGTTGGGGCACCCTGCGCCCGCCCTATTCCCCCGCCTCGCTTTGCAACATTACTTCCTACTTCCTGTTCTCTCCCTCCCCCCGGGGCCTTGCGCCTCCCTCTAGCCTCTCCCTCCATTAAAGAGGCAGCACAGTGTGCCCCGGCCCTTCCCTCATACCCCTGCTGTGCCCCCCCCCCCCCCCCGGAGCTGGAACACTTTTCTCCAGACGTAAACCTAACTAAACATTTATATTCCGTCTGCGTCAGAAGATGCAGCCCCGGTAAAGTTCCTGGATGGAATATTGCAGTCTCTTTCGTGGCCTGTGTCAGGCCTGTGGTATCTCTATGTCTGGTGTGATCCTGGTGTTCCGCTATAGCCAGTCAGTGGGTTTATCAGAGCAGTCCCGGGTGTTTTTTACGAGAGGCGTGGATTCCCGCTCGACGGCGACCCGTTAATCCGTCCCCGACTCCCAGCCACAACGCGACGATTCAGAAGTGATGGGACCGTTTGTTCGATTGGAAATCAATTATTCAAAAGGTGGAGGGACGCGAGTCACAGCTCAAGCAGGCAGGGTCGCTAACGCCGGCGGAAATACGACGCCGGGAGATAGGCCGAGCGACGCGGGGAAAAAGCGCCAGGAATGACGATTAGAAAGAGAATGGACGTGTTCTCTGAGGCGGGCTGTCGGTGGCGGGCTAAATCCCTGTGTGGGTGGATTAAAGACACATTACCGGACAGAGACTCAGGTCAAGCATTAGGGTTTGTTTAGGGTCCTCATGCTAGTCTGAGCTGTGCAGCACTCATCGATTACCTTCTCTTACCGGCAGAGACGATGTGAACTCAGTGGAGGGGTGGAGAGAGACAGAGAAAGAGAGAGAGAGAGAGAGAGAGAGAGAGAGAGAGAGAGAGAGAGAGAGAGAGAAAGAGAGAGAGAGACAGAGAGAGAGAGAGGGAGAGAAAGAGAGATAGAGAAAGACAGAGAGAGAGAGAGAGAGGGAGAGAGACACTGTAAGAGAGAGCAAGAGAGAGAGACGGTGAGAGAGACAGAGAGAGAGAGAGAGCGAGGGAGAGAGAGACCCTGTGAGAGAGAACGATAGAGAGAGAGACCCTGTGTGAGAGAACGGGAGAGAGAGAGAGAGAGACTGTGAGAGAGAGAGAGAGAGAGAGAGAGAGAGAAGAGTCACTGAGCGTCTGGGCCCCAACCCCCCCCCCCCCCACCAAACACACCGTTCCTGTTCAGCGCTCTCTTCAGCGCCTGCCTGGCTGTGTGTGCTCACACTGAGCAGCGCTGAGATCCTTAGAGGCCGCTGATTGATCCTCCAGTAGAACATAAAGCTGCCTATTTAACAAAGTGTCCGTGAGTGTGTGCTGATCTATGCTGACCTCTTGTTCATATAGCGTACGTCAGCGCTATGCACTCTGGCGCTCTATGGCAATATTGACCCTGGGAAAAGCTCTGCGGCGCGGCAGGCCAAACCATTCCTATGTTCTCTCTAATTGGAGGCACCGGTCAGCCTCCTGTGTTTAGATGACTTTCTCGCTTCCAACAGCACATGCAGACACACGCACACACGTACACCTGCGCGTGGACACACACACGCACACACACACGCGCACACACGCACACACACACGCGCACACACGCACACACACACACACACACACACACACACACACACACGAATGAATAAGCACGAAGATGCATCTCAAAAAATGTACATAGGCGCAGAGAAGTACGCCTTTCACAATCTTTCATTGTCAAGAAACGAGGCACTCAACGCCCTGGCGTGCTGCCCACTCTGCTGTGACACCATCTCTGCTCCCAGACCCACTCGCTCCCTCTCTGTCTCCCCTGCCTTCCTGTCACAGGCACACTCCTCCTCCTCCCCCTCCTGTCTTTTGTGTACACTGCATCCCCAGTATAACTCCAGCTGGTCCGTGCTGTTGACTCATCGCGGTGCCCCACCGAGGTTCATCTCGTCGCATCTCTCATTTTCTCTCTCTCTCTCTCTGTCTGTCTCTCCGTCTCTCTCTCTCTCCCTCTCTCCCCACACCGCTGAGGTTAGACATCAGGCGGAGCCCGCCTCACCCCTCATCTTCCCAAGATGCGTGGGGACCAAATCTCCCTCCAGGCCTCTCCTACATCTCCCCGTGATCAAATATTGAGGGGTGCGTGATGCCTTGCTGCATGCCACCGGCGGGGGATGGAAGGAGGGAGGGAGGGAGGGAGGGAGGGAGGGAGGGAGGGGAGGGGAGGGGAGGTGAAGTAAAGTGACTGAGAAGGACGCAGAGGGAATGAAGACAAGCAGTTGGGAGAAGGCAGGAATTCCTTTTTTCCCCCATTACTTTAGACACCTGTTATTTACGCGACAGCCAGTTGCACGGTATTACAAAACAGTTACTTGCGCCTTTTTAAAAATGTTTTGAATGGGCTTATTCCAATGTGCGCCCCATAGATTGCCTTGGAGCTACCTAAAGCTTTACAGTGTCTGTAATGCCTGTTAAATGACCTCTGCTTGTCTACAACCAAGCCTAAGGAGAGTGTGAAGTATGAGAAAGTGTCCGGAGGGGATTTGACAGGAGAGAGAGAGAGAGAGAGAGAGAGAGAGAGAGAGAGAGAGAGAGAGACAGAGAGACAGAGAGAGAGAGAGAGAGAGAGAGAGAGAGAGAGAGAGAGAGAGAGAGAGAGAGAGAGAGAGAGAGAAGAGGCTGAGGAGAAGAGGAGTGAGAGACCATAGCCCACCACCTCCACCGTTTGACCGGCATGTTTATTCACATCAGACTCACACTGACCTTTCCCTGATGAATGAAGGCGCACTTTACAGCAAGCAGCAATCTGCCCCTCTGTCTCTCAGTTACCTCACCCCTCTGTATTCTCTCTCTCCCTCTCTCTCTCGCTCTCTCTCTGTCTCTCAGTTACCTCACCCCTCTGTATTCTCTCTCTCTCTCTCTCTCTCTCTCTCTCTCTCTCTCTCTCTCTCTCTCTCTCTCTCTCTCTCTCTCTGTGTCTCTCAGCTATCTATTGCCACTGATCTCTCTCTCTCTCTCTCTCTCTCTCTCTCTATCTCTCAGCTACCTCACCCCTCTGTATACTCTCTCTCTCTCTCTCTCTCTCTCTCTCTCTCTGTCTCTCAGCTATCTAATGCCACCGATCTCTCTCTCTCTCTCTCTCTCTCTCTCTCTCTCTCTCTCTCTCTCTCTCTCTCTCTCTCTCTCTCTCTCTCTATTTATCTATCTCCTATTTCATCCGTTCTCTCGGTCTCTCTTCCGCTGCTCGTAGCTGTAGGTAATTGTATTTCTCTGTCCATTAGTTATGCACGGCTGCTTGTCCTCCTACAGTGGAATAACATTGCTGCGCCGTCTCTCAATCCCTCCCAAGGGTTTATGTGTGTGTGTGTCTGTGTGTGTGTGTGTGTGTGGTGTGTGTGCGTGTGTGTGTCGTGAATGACCTCTGTCTCAGAATAATCTCGTTGGGAATGGATATGAAATCAAAGGATTTGTCCGATTCCGACATACATCACTGTGTATCCCGGAGAGGCTGCAGGTGATACCCGTCTGTTAATCGAGTCCCCTTTGACCTTTCCGGCGGTTCAGCTGAACAAGAGTCGTTTGGAAAAAACACCGGGTGACCATAACATCAATCAGCTCTGATCTCTTATCAGTCTCTGTTTAGCAAGGGCGCTGTCCTTCTGCTCAAAGAGAAGGAGAGAGAGAGCGAGAGAGAGAGAGAGAGAGAGAGAAAGAGAGAGAGAGAGAGAAACATAGTCTGATGGTGATTAAGATTACACAGAAGCCCACCTATCTGACTCCCACTCTTTCTCAATGACATTCCTACCCTCTGAAACAGGATGATCGACTGGAACGTTTACGTCAAGGCGGCCACGAAAGAAATGGTTTCCTTCAGAGGATGGACGGCGAGCGTCTCTCATGCTCGCGGTGTCGACGTTATCACTCCAATCCCAACTTTGTTGTCGCAAATGTCATGCTGCCTTTCCCCCCCCCGCACCCGCACCCGTGCCCCGGAGCCTCCCTTCACAGTCGGCTGGGCTCCGCACTGACACCTGTTCCCACTCCGCGGCTCCAAAAAGGTCAGATTCCGATCGGGACGTGGCAGGGAAGCGAAGGCCTCACATGCGACGGCGCCGTGATAAGGAGGCGATTACGGAGCGGGGAGATTGATGTGGTGTCGTGTGGGATTGGGGCTCTGGTTTACGGACGTTGACCGGGTCAGGCAGGGCTGCCGGTTTAAGCCACGGCGCCAGCAGAACTGCAATGCGTTTCTTTTTGTGTGGGTGGTTATTTTCAGGCACATGGCGCCGTCGCTCGCCTAAAAGATTGCTTTAAGAAGCTTTTCTGTAAGAAAAGGGGTAGGGGATAGTCTGTCTGAATGTTAGGGGGGAAAGATAAATCCCGTCCGGGTTGCGTGAAAAGGTCAGCCATCCCCTCTTCCTCTTATCATGATGCCACTCTGAACATGGTGCCTGGGGGGTCCGTGGTCCTGTAGGGACGGCCGCCGCACTGTCATACCCATTTTACACCAAGGCACTTCGAGGGCCGGTTCAGAGCCAGTGCCTGATCTCGAGACGGTTCCTTTGGGTTTCGACAGCCAAAGAACAGGCTCCTGGCCAGATAAAACTGTGGTTCCAGAGTTGCTCCAACACCTTGCTGGGATAGGACCCCCCCCCCCCCCACACACACACACACACACACACACACACACACACTGCTGTCCAGGCCCTGGATTGTTACCACGACAATCTCCCTGCAGTGTAATGCCAGACAATGTGGTGAGTTTCTTATGCCGCTTTTGTAAGTATTCATCATCGCGGAAAATACAGAACAATGTAATTCAGTGGGTTCTGCATTACTGCATTACAGGTTTTTTCTTCATCTCACTGTCAAGCAGTAAGGCTTTGAGTTGGGTCTGTTATCCACCTAAGCTCCTGTGATACCTGTATGCTCTGGCCTTGCGGTTGCCTCGGTTGAAAATATCAGCCGCCGAGGTCAGGCGCATGGAGCCGGGCTCCTGGCCTAGTTCTGACTGACGGCCGAGCAGTGGGTTCCAGAGAAGGAGAGAGATATCGATCCTACAGTGTCTGAGGATAACAGCCTCCCTGCTTTAATTGGGTCAAGAGAGGAGAATATAACCCAACAGTTCAGAGCCCTCAGTCTCCTTTCAGAGACAAGCACTGGCAGACACGCACACACACGCACGCACACACACACACACCCACCCACGCACGCACACACGCACGCACGCACGCACGCACGCACGCACGCACGCACACACACACACACGCACTCACACACAGCGTATACTGTTTGGCCAACTTGCAAACAGAACTCAGCTGTGTGTGTGTGTGTGTGTGTGTGTGTTTGTGTGTTTTGAGGTGTCTCTTTAGTGTACTACTCTATTTTTGCACTTGGCTCTGAAACACCCGTTTGTCTTCCAGAGATTGCATCTTACCTCAGAGAGCAAGATAGAGATGGAGAGAAATATGCTAAACAGTGTTCACCCAAACCCACAGACACAAGCATTTTTCTGGCGTTTCTTCACACAATATCCATAGTTCCCTGCATCGCCCGCCAAGGGGAGCTCTGACAAGATGACCTTGAGAAGGACACCGCCAACACACTCTCCCACGGACACATCGACGACACACACTGACACACACGCACACACACACACACACACACACACACACACACACACACACACACACACACACACACACACACACACACACACACACACACACACACACACACACACACACACAGTACATTTGAGGTGTGCTCATGTTCGACTAGTGGGTGAGTTGTATGTGTAATACTGATGTGTCTTGGCGTGTGTCTGATAATGGCGTCTGCCAGTGAAACTAGCTCTGTGGAGCCGTGTTGTCGGGCACTACTTCACCGGAGCACTAAGACCTCATTCAGCAACGCTGCTGACTCATCAAGCAGGGCGCGTAGGCCACACAAACATATCCTTCACTTTTTTTCTCTCCAAAAAGAAACAGAGGTTTGCAAAGCCTCCATTCAGACACTGAATAGAGGGGCTGGTATGAAATGAGTGACAGGACTGCGCATGGTTAGGTCATGTTGAACTCTAAATCCGTGGTTCAGAGAGGTTTCATCAACTCCCGCCGTAACAACCACAGCCCCACAGACATTTCACACGAAGGACACCTCCTTTCTAGACGTCAACACATTTACGTTCAACAAGGAGCACGCTTACTTTCGTGCTCCAAGCCTCCGCGACAGGTCAACACAACCGCACCTTCAAGGATTTTCCAGGAAACCTTTATTTATAATCTATTACATGGACGTATATATATTTAATTTTATGAATATATACTGTACTTATATACTTTCCTTTCCAAATGGGATTTCTTTTTTTTCTCCAACTACGAGTACTTGTCTTTGAGAAACACCGGGTGTGAGACTCCTCTGAAGTACGGAAGATGAAGTGGGGTCGAGATGCAGTGAAGATGCTCCTCTAAATGGACTGATGGAGGCTCCCCCTGTTTGTCAAACCCATCACTGTTTTGTCTCTGGTCAGACATAGTGTCCTGGTCGGGTTGTGGGTGTGGGTGGAGCGACTGACATTTAGAGGCAGATGGTTTGAAAGCTGCAAACTGGGCCGTGGGCAGGGTTATATTAGGGTAATTGTGTCCATCTGCCGATGGGCGCCAGTGTGTGTGTGATAGCGAGGGAGTTTAATAGGAAATTGGACAGGGTTACCTGAGGTTTCTTCTGGGAGAATTTGGGCCCCAGCGGCCTGTTTTTGTTGTTGTTGCAGTGTGTGTGTGTGTGTGTGTGTGTGAAGAGAGAGGAGAGAGAGGACGAAAGTCTGTGAAGACACTGTCACTCACGACAGGGCTGGTCCCTCTTAGCTTCTCTCTAAAGATAACTGGACCGGTGTGTGTGTGTGTGTGTGTGTGTGTGTGTTTGTTTGCGTGTAAGAGTGGGGTAAAACAAAAATAGAGGAGCAGCTGACAAGCTCCGTTTTTTATATGACTACACACTGTTAAACACACACACACACACACACACACACACACACACACACACACACACACACAGACACAGCCGCACACTGACTTTCTGCTGAATGGGTTGATATGTGCTGCCGCCTTCCATTTACACTCTCCCAGGTGAGAAAGTTTTTTTCCCACCATGCACCAAATCAGAACCACACAGAAAAACACACACACACACACACACACACACACACACACACACACACACACACACACACACACACACACACACACCTCGAATGCACTTGTGTTTGCATGCGAGTGGGCATTGTGTGTGTGGTTAATTGCATGCCACTGGCAAGGAGTCAGCATGATAAGTGTGTGATTTTCTGTGTGGGATGGCAGCCCGTCAGGTTGAGGTGGGCGGGTTGCTCTCCTCAGCGCTGTGTGTGTGTGTGTGTGTTCATACATGTAGTTGTTGTTGTGTCACATTGTTGTGGGCTTTTTCCTGTTCGGCGGCATGTCAGTACGTGTGTGCATGCTGGTGTCAGGGCTCTGTGTGTGTGTGTGTGTGTGTGTGTGTGTGTGTGTGTGTGTGTGTGTGTGTGTGTGTAAAGTGCTGCCCTAACAGCTTGGCGGCCTGGTGTCATGAGTAGAGGGACCTGTCACATTGCCTCCCTCTCTCTCTAGGGATTCTCTCCCCCGCTCCTCCGCTCCTCCCTCTCCTCTTCCTTTTCCCCCTCTTATTTCTCCTGCTTCCGTTCTCACTCCAACTCCCCCCTTCACTTTGTCTTTTCTTTTATCTCTCTTTTATGTGCACCGCTTTTAACTCTCCCTGCCTTTCTTTGCCTGTCACTCTCCATCCCTTTCATACCCCCCCCCCTCCCTCTGCTCTTTCCCTCCATTCATTATTTCTCTCTTTTCATCACGCATCTTCTCCATCGAGTTAGACTTGCTGGCTCCTGTCCCTCTAAGTGAAAGTGATAGGGCGGACATGTTGCGTGTGGAGGCCAGAGGCTGCTGGCTGGTATCTCAGGGAGCACCATGCATGATGCATGCACCTCCTGAGCAGTGAGATCCTTCTGCGTGCGTGCACTGTCTCTCTCTCTCTCTCTCTCTCTCTCTCTAAACACAGAGAGACAAAGCAGGCGAGGAGAGAGGCAAACCCAGTTGAACCCCGTCACCCTCCACACACACCAGCGACGCCACAAGCCACGCTCTTACACGCCGTCCTCTCGATGCAAAATGATGCATTCTTTTGATTCAAAAAATGTTTTGGTATTGTTCTTTGTTTTTGAGAGCGGTCTGCAGTCCCCTTGCTCAGATAGAATATGTCTAACAATAATGCAGAATATTTGAGGGCGCCTTTCAAGACACTCAGGGTCACCTTCCAATACACAGATAGGAGATTACATACATTGTTAATCTATACTGAAGTATCAAGGCCTTTTACTTAATGAATCGTAGAGAATAAGAAAATGCACCGTGTGTCTCAGGATCTTTTCGATATTCAGATTTACATGAATCTATACAATCACATTGTTATGGTGTAGTACATTTTGTAGACGGATAAATAAATCTATAAGTACTTCTGTATGTTATACACGCTGAATCCTTGCACACATGAATGTATGAAAGTATGTTTGAAAAGGAAAAAAGTAGGAAGAGACATGTTCTGAAGCTGCTGGACAGAGTATGCAGTCAACAAACAAATTTCATTCTAAAAGCAAGAGACGGGTATTTTGTCTTTGTTAAAACAGCATAATATTCTGTAAAAGCATAAAATATCATAAGTCATTGCTGGACAGAGTATGCAGTCAGCTTGCACGTGAACTGGAGTTAAGGCAGCTCTGTGTCCGCTCGTTCTTTAGACCACATTATACACACAGTACCTTTGTATGACCAGATAATGACAGAATGAGGCTTCTTATTCATGTTTTATACATAGAATTCATATTTTTCACAGTGTTAGGAAATTCAGACCAGTCTTTACCTCTCCTTCACCCTTTCATGCTAAATGCTCAGAATGCCCCCCTCCCACTCTCTCTGTTTCCAATTGACGTGTCTCTTAAAGGCCTTTATGAGCTTTTAATGAACCATTATCTATCATTGTTAATTAGCCGCCAGGCAGACAGCCACGCTATCACGACAATGTGTGTGTGTGTGTGTGTGTGTGTGTGTGTGTGTGTACATGCACGTGAGAGAAAGACGGTGCACGCGTTTGTGGTGTATGAACAGGTCTCCGTAGAGGGGTGGGGGGCTATGTGATGTCTTAATTAGTAGAGGATGCCTTGTTGATCTGAGGTCTTCTCATTGGGGCACACCAGAGAGCTTCCTCTCCTCTCCTCCTCTGCTTCTTCTTCTTTAATCCCTCCCTCCCCCTTCAGCCCGTGTGTCTTCTCATTGGGGCACACCCCCCCTTTCTTTTTCCTGAGTGTCACTCAGCACATTGGTTACTGTACGCTTAATCTGGACGACTTGTGTGTGTGTGAGAGAGACAGCCGCAGCTGAATAAAGAGATTACACCTGGCAGTCTGTCTGGCAGCACACTGGTTTCATCCCCTGGTCCTGACGCCATTAGCGAGTCCTCCGCCTCCGCTCTCTCCGTCCTCTTCCTCCCCGTGCTCCTCTCCCCTGTGCCCCCCCCCTTCCCCCTCTCCCCCCATAATCTCACCGTGGGTCTTACCC
>JAPMUY010008490.1:10000-40000 GCA_026901105.3 Galaxias olidus | reverse complement strand
CTTCCTGTTTACACTCACAAGCACTTTGTTTGGAATACCTGTACACCTCCTCCTACACGCAATTATCCAATCAGCCAATCATCTAAACAGCCAATCGTGTGGCAGTAGATATGGGCCATCAGCTTTAGTTAGTGTTCATGTCAACCATCAGAATGGGGGAAAACAATGCGATCACGGTGATTTTGACCGTGGCATGATTGTTGGTGCCAGGCGGGCTGGTCTGAGTATTTCTGCACGGCTGATTTCCTGGGCTTGTTATACAGATCTGTTAGTTTACTCCGAATAGTTCAATAAAGAATGAACATTCAGGCAGTTCTGCGGACGGAAGCGCCTTATTGATGAGCGAGGTCAAACGAGAATGGCCAGACTGGTTCAAGCTGGCAGAAAGGCTACAGTAACTCAGATAATCAGCTTTTAAAATTGTGGTGAGCAGAAAAGCATCTCGGAATGCAAAACGTGTGGAACCTTGAGGCGGATGGGCTTCTGTGAGCCAAGAACAGAAAGCTGAGGCTGCAGTGCACACAGGCTCACCAAACCTGGACAGTTGAAGACTGGACCAAAGTAGCCTGGTCTTCATTTCCATTTATGCTGAGGCACACAGATGGCAGGGTCAGAATGTGGCGCCAACAGCCTGAATCCATGGACCCAACCTGCCTTTTGTCAACAGTCCAAGCTGGTGAAGGTGGTTTACTGGTGAGGGGAATGTTTTCTCCGCACTTTTGGGCCCGTTAATACCAATCGATCATTGCTTGAATGCCACAGCCTATTTAAACATTGTTGCTGACCATGTGTATCCGTTCATCGCCACAATTGACCTATCGTCTAATGGCAACTTCCAGCATGATAATAAAGCATGTCACAAAGCAAAAGCCGTCTCAAACTGGTTTCATTAACCGGACAATAGGTTCAGTATTATTCGCTGGCCTTCCCAGTCACTGGATCTGAATCCAATAGAACGCCCTCGGGGTGTGATTGAACAGGAGATTCAAACCTTGAAAATGCATCGGAAGAATCCTCAGGAATTGCAGGACGCAATCATGTCAGCGTGGGCCAGAATCTCCAATGAATGTTTCCAACATACTGTGGAATCAATTCCACAAAGAATTGAGGCTCTTTGGAGAGCAAAGGGGAAAGGAGTGTGTGGAGAGCAAAGGCCCTCCTGGGTGTTAATATAGTGTTCCTCATAAAGGCCTGGCTGAGTGGACAGTGTAAACAAGAGAGCCGTCTCTGGGGAGTCGGTCTGGCTTTGGCCGAGCTATCTGGCTGCCTTGTGCATGCTGGACCAGAAGGCTACATACATGTCTGGCTTTGGCCGAGCTATCTGGCTGCCTTGTGCATGCTGGACCAGAAGGCTACATACATGTCTGGCTTTGGCCGAGCTATCTGGCTGCCTTGTGCATGCTGGACCAGAAGGCTACATACATGTCTGGTTTTGGCCGAGCTATCTGGCTGCCTTGTGCATGCTGGACCAGAAGGCTACATACATGTCTGGCTTTCTAATACATGTGGGGTAAAGAGAATGTGCCTTAGATGACTTAGTTACATCAATTAAAAACAACTGCAGAAGACCCTTTTCAGAGTTTTATCTACATGACAGCAAGTAAGTACTTTGAACTATGAAGTCATTTCTAGCTAGAGATCCGGCATTTTTGGGTTTTGAAAGTGGGGTTGAGGTATCTTTATTGCTAAAATGAGCTTATTTTCTAACCATGCTAAGGTTGGGGTACCCATAGTAACCGGATGTGTTATTGATAGTAGTGTTGTTGGTCGTTGTCTCGAGCTAAAACATTTAAGCGTTGACGTTTCCTGTGAAGTAAGTTTATGGCGTCTTTTGAATGCTGGCAGACCCAAGGAAGAATTACATCACCTAACCCACCTGGTTATTAAGCAGTGCTCTGCTTTGGACCTGGATAGATAGTTCAGTGAGTTTAACCTATCACCACGAGGCCCCCACATGTCTTATGGGTACTTGTTCACTGCCGTACTATGATCAGCGGCCATGTTCACTTGTATTAAAGGTAAATGTGCTCTATTATCTGTTTATTTGTGTTCTTTTTAACTGATTCACCCCCAGAGTCTCATTTATAAACAGGTTTTGGATATAATTACCAGACGGCGTCTCAAGGGCGCTGGGATATGGGTCACTCGTAGATACAGTGCACTCTCTCATGAATCTCAATGAGGCCCGTCTCTGAGAGCGAGGATCACGAATGGCACGAGGCTCCCAGTCCAATGCTAATTAACAAACCCTTTTTATTCCACGTGCCTGCTTTGCACCTCCACACAAAGCTCTCTTCAGATCTTTCTTCCATATTTCTTTCATGTGGTGGATGACCTCCCGTTTGGGGTCAGACTCTGTGGGGCTGCCATTTCAATGCATAGCCCCTGTGCCTTTGGTGCTGTTACGACGCGCGAACCTGTCAACTGTTAACCGTCAAAGCATCCCCTTTCATCAGTCCCTCTTTTAACACACTATTGCCATCACTCCCACTCACTCGCTCTCTTTGCATCTCTTTTGTGCACCTTCGTTCTTTTTCATTAATTACATCAACTCCTGTCTCTGCTCTATTAAGTTACTGAACCAATACTCACTAACGTATTTGTACAGAAGTTATACAAAATACCCATCAGTCTGTTTTTGTGAAGAAAATGTGCGTCACATAAAGCAACACACAATATTTCAGGACATGAGCGTCACACAAAACGATCTCCACAACCATTTTAGCTGGAATCCTCTCGACATTAACTGCCAAAATATTCTCTTGCTGCCTCAGTTGCTTTTGTTTAAAATAAAACTGGGAACACTTGGCAACATCTTGAATTAAGAAATAAATGCACTCCAATTTAGCCTTTGGTCCACGCTGAAAAGACAGCAGCTGAGGCAGGGCGAGTCTCCACCAGGACACAGTTCAAGGACAAAATACTGGCCCACTCTTGTTTGTCACTGCCATTAGGATGCTGTCACAGCTGGGGACATGGTGCGCGTGCGTGTGTGTGTTTATTTACGTGTGTGTGTCGCCCGCAGTATTCCGCGTGGACCCTGTGTGTTATCGCTTCCACCTTGAAGGTGTCCAGGAGGAATAGTGATGGATGCTCGACTAGGTCAGCTGTCCAACCTCAACGCTGAGCGATGAGGGTGCCATGCCGTGCTGCCTGTGCGTGTGGCCGCGGGCGTGTGCGTGTGCGTGTGCGTGTGCGTGTGTGTGTGTGTGTGTGTGTGTGTGTGTGTGTGTGTTTGCATGCACCCGCACGCGTCCCTGTACAGGGCCAGCGATGATAATGAGGAAGGTAAGAATGAGACAGTGAGGTCTCAGTCGGGTTCAGGTGAAACACTCCACTTACAACACCCTGAACACAAAGGTTCTGACCAGAGGCCACGTGGAACCTTTGTGGAACGGCTATGGATCCCATTTCATTTCATAGTGCTTTGTTGTTGCTCCACGATGCTAAGACGGATCGTTCCTCTCTCTTTGTCTTTCCCGGGCGTCTCTGTAGGTCTATTATCCTGTGTTGAGGATCCTGCAGATAGGAAGGGAGGAGCCGCTGTTGTTGCTAAGTGAGCAGCTGATTTATGCTGTCTCATCCTGTGCACTAGTATGTGCCCCCCCCCCCCCCCCTCACACACACCCCCTCCAGTGCCGCCTCCTCTACCCCCTTGGCTGTTACTCACTCCAGGTGTGCATTCTCTCCCTGCAATGGACTCCCGCTGTCTCCTTCCACTGACATATGTGTGCGTGTGTGTGTGTGTTTGATGTGTGTGTGTGTGTGTGTGTGTGTGTGTGTGTGTGTGTGTGTGTGGGGGGGGGGGGGGGGCTCTGTCTGTGGGGGTGTTTCCTCTCGACGATTGCTCAGTGTTTGTGGCAGGTGTCATGAGGCTGCATATCAAGTACCTTTCTGTCAGGAGGAAGAAGCATATCTCTCCCTGCCAACTTTCCCCTTCCGCGCAGTCCCTCCCTCCCTCCTCCCACCATGCCTACACGTGACCATTGGACATACTAACTATCTAGTCTGACTCCAGGGCCCGCCTATCACTGCTGCCTAGTCTCAAGTGTTTTTTAATAAATCTAACCCGATGTGATGTTTGTGTTCTAGAAAACATATTCTGAATTCTTCCTTTCATCTGTTATTAAAACTCTTGCTCTCTCTCTCTATTATCCTGCATCTCTCTCTCTCTCTCTCTCTCTCTCTCTCTCTCTCTCTCTCTCTCTCTCTCTCTCTCTCTCTCTCTCTTTCTCTCTCTCAAAAAAACAAACCCAATAACAGCCCGGGTTGTCTGTCGCCGTGTCCCCACAGTCAGTGTGATTAGAGTTAATCCCCCTGTTATTAATGTCCGTCACTCTCCGTGATCCAGCCCCAGGGGGTCAGACCTGGCCTGGAGTCCCGTGGCGTCACAGAGGCATGGTCTGGATACACGGTCTGGAATTCATGCACAGTCCAAGGTCAGGTCGGCAGGCTCTCAAGTCTACAGCCTCAGACCTGGTGGGAGCCGCGGAGCCAGTGTCCTGTCTGTGGAATAACAGTAACAAACATGACCTTTATATCTTGTTCTCTCACTGTCCCCCCTTTGAGCTCTCAAAGGGCAAGTCAGGATATTTTGAAACGCCAATGAGCCAACACACATCCAGGTTGTCCGCCGTCCAGTTTGAAAAACAAGAGGACTGGGGCAGGTGTTGAAGCCACTGATATGCTAGGAGCAGAAGCTCTTTATCTATCGCTGGTTTGCCTGTCCACCCTGCAGACGTTATTACCCCCACTGCCCTCTCTCTCTCTCTCCGTGGCTTTTTCCTCCCCAGTCCGTCTCCCTCTCCAGCGGTCCGTCTATCGCTCCCCGTACCCCTTTATCTCGCCACCGCGGCTGCAATTTACGGCAGTCGAGGGCAGTCAGCAGCCATTATCCGTCTGACGCACTCGCTGCCAGAGATGAGCCTTTCTGTTATTTGTGGCTTCACAGCTCTGAAGGATAAGTGTTTTGTTTTGAGATAGAGATGTGGAGCGGATGTGTGTGTGCGTGCGTGTGTGTGTATGCGTGTGGACGTGCGTTTTTGTGAGTTGGTTTGTGTGCTCGTACAGTATACTTCCCATGGAGACCGACATTGACCAAATTGTGACGTCCACAAGCACCTCCCCTTTGAAATATGGTCATTGAGATAATGGCTAAACGAAGGAGTTTACAGTAGCCCTGGCATTTTCTGAATCGACCAGATGCGGTTAGAGTCCCACATTTGTCGCCACATTATTTCCCGTGTACATGAACAAATGAGCGGGGGAGCGAGGGAATGAGGTCCCTGCTGAATTGGGTCCGCTAGGCTTGTGTTGTGTTGTCTCCGAGTGTTTGCCACTGTCAGACGTGACACCATTAGCCGTCCTAATGAGCAGATTAATCCTCTTATTGCCTTACCACTGTCACTTTGTTCACTCATTTGTCAGAGTATCTGGCTGCCTGTCGCTGATTAATTATAAACAGCCTTTGTGTGTGTGTGTGTGTGTTTGTGTGTGTGTGTGCTAACAGCTGATGCTTGCAAACCCTCAACAACACTTAAATTGACCTCATCAATAAAATCACAACAACACTGTCTACCTTGACCCATTTAATTTATCATATCGGGAACCAACGTTTACCCTACATACTCTAAATGAGGGTTGTTTAGACAATGACCCCAAAGTAGTGAAAGGGATTCATTATATTTTGCTTTATTTGACTGATTTGATGAGAGTGCTGAATGTTGCTGTTTGTTTAAATAATTCATGTAATGGGGGCTATGACTTACTGGAGGAAGTACAGTAACACCCTCCCCCCGACTCCAAGGGGGAATTGTTATGTATCTATTATTAGTACATGTTGGAACGGAGGGTGAAGGTGTTGAGCCCCTTGTCCTCGCCTTGAGCTTGTCATATATTACCGTGACCCGGTTTGAAGCAGGCTCACGTGAAGTAGTGTTTGGTTGCAGAAAGGATGTGAGAGGAATTTCCTTTAATGTGAAAACTAACTGGGCTTTCTGGCTCAGCGCCTCTTTCTGTGAACTTCAAAGGTCTGCATAATGTATAATCAAGGAATGCCTTAGCGTTGTGATAGAAGGCATCTCTTCTAATCATATAAAAAAGCACAGAAACAATGAATAAAACAGGGGTTCCTCAAAAATGCTTTGCATTGTCTTAAATGTCGGTTAAGTTAATCCTCCATGCGACTACTTCCGTAACCAGGGAGGGGCTCGCACAGTAAGAGAGAAATCATTTACATCCCCAACTGAAATCCTTTGTCACAATGATTACAGTGCATCTTGTCACTGAAGAGAGACACCTCACTTATTTGTGAATGGACTGTAAGCTGCACACTGCTAAAATGTAAATAAAAATAATCAACGCCTTAAGCAAAGCATTCAAACAGGAGGCTACACAGGTGAGGACGCGATATCAAATCCCAGACGGATTTTTGCCCATGTCTTTCTTGGGGCGTGGACGAAGAAGTTGGCTCTGCGACCTGGAGGCATACGCGTGGCGGAGCGAGGACACGGCCACGAACATTCCCCATACAGCTGACCTGCTGCATTAGCTCTCTAAAAGAGGAGGCGCTGCTAGCTCGAGCATACACACGGGCAAATGACATGTCGCATGCCTTCGAATGGCTTTGTAATGGCTTCAGCGCAGATCGGGCCCCGGCTGAAAGCCAACAGGGAAGCATGCAAGCATGAGGTGCGTCACATACAGTAAGTGGCAGGGCCGCTGAGCTTTGAAGAGACGTGTGTGTGTGCTTTAGCGGATGTGATAACAGAGGTAGTGTTACAGTGAAAACTGTGTTTTATATTCCTCAAGGGAAAGAGCAAACTCTTTACCCAGCGTGGGTTAGTCCACTTTGAAACGGAAAAGGGATGTTTGAAATGCCAATTCAAAATGATTCCACATGACACTCTGATGCATGCACTTGCTTGAAACTCTATTACAGAAACTCTATTTTTCTTGCTGACTGAGGTACATTATGAGTTTTTAATAGAATTTTTGCTCTTAATGGGGACCTTTGATATCGTTATCAAGGTTAAACCTATTTTCTGCTGCAATACTCTGAAACGCTCAACTTTCAGGTAACTCAATTTGAATAGAGAGTAGTTAATTGTCAAAGGGCCAGAATATCAAATTATGTCCCCTAGAAACACTTTCACTCATTCAAAGGCAGATAAATTGTGAGCTTAACTATTGCCAAGTTCTTTGTCATTGAGAAGTATATCATTGAGCCCAAAAAGACAGCGACATGACAGCCTTGCCCTCTCCCCTGGGTCTGATATGTATATACAACAGCTATGTGCTAGGTGCATGAGAACAAGGGCACACAAAATGAATTGGACAATAAAGTCACCCGGATTCATACTTTGCACATAGCACATTCCATCGCATGCGTTTGATAATATAATTACCCATTGGCGCTGTAGGTCAAACGCCGCTTTATTATTGAATACCTTTTTTTGTGTGTGAAACCGCTCTCTCCCTCTCATGTGAATCTATCAGTTTCCGGGCCATTAGAAAGCATGAGGCTGTCAGGGAGTAGAGGTTGACGCTCCGCGCCGGTCTGCGTAAAGGACTTGTCATTATTCCGCCGTCCTTTTGATACATCTCACTGGAACATGACAGGTTTCTCAACCCTCTCATTGATTCCTGTCCTCAGCTTTTACTCGGGACATAGAAGAGAAAAAACCTATTAAAAGTTTGACACAATCAAATCCAAACTTTCATCCAAAGTGCATTGAAAGTGAAAAACAATCCTCTTTTTTTCCGCCCTCTCCTTTCGCACGAGCGTCGCAAACTGTTGAACGGGAACAGACGTGGGGTAAAATGTAATGGGAATCAAAGAGTTGGACTGTGCGAGGCAGTGACAAACGCGTGTTCACAGCGTCGCCGTGAAGTAGTTACCGCAAGTTGTGCATAAACGTTTTGAAGGAAATAAGAAAATGAGAAAAGGTGGGGGGTGTGTGTGTGTGGGGGGGGGGACTCCGGCGGACGCACCGTGTGCCTGAGACGGCAGAGCACGACGACCTGTTCAGAGTGGCTGGCACCTCCGCAGAGCCCCTGCACCCTCACGCCGCGGGAGGAGAGGGCTTTTATAATGAGGAAAGAGAAATAGGAAACCATTATCTGTGGAGACGAGGCATGTGTCAGACAGCTCTGTCGATCCATCGTAATCAGACGTCCCCCACGCAGACACGCGGACACGCCGGCTGCACGCACCCGACGCTGAGCTCCCACAAATCTATTATTCTGACTCCAAATCTTTCGCCTTGTCTGATATGCCTCCGTGTCTGACATGCCTCGGTGGGCAGAGACGAACAGATACACACACGCACACACACACACACACACACACACACACACACACACACACACACACACACACGCTCACATACAGACATCAAGCTGTCCTTCATAAACCAGCAGTGCAGCAGTTATTCCATTATGCCCCTGTGAATAGGGAGGTAAGATGAAGTGAGACCCATAGCCAAAGTAAAGAGCAGGGAGAAAAGGCGAGTAGGGGGTGGCCTCAAGCAGGGTAACCTTTCTAATCCAGTGTGATTGGGGGCTCATGCATGGCTGTCAGAGCAGATGGTTCTGGAGGGCTGTAGCCACAGGGCCCGGGCTCTGCGTCCTCTTCGTCTGCTGCCTTAAGGCCTTTTCACACTGGGGGCGTAACGAATAAACGACACGAAACTGCGAATGCGAAGTGGACGCATCAAAACTAACTTGATTGTAAATAGTTATGTTTTTATTCGCCTTACAAAAATCAAACTTTTTTCGGAAAAAACAAATGCCGCTTTTTCGCGGACGAAACTTTGCATCATGTGTGAAAGGACCCATGACAAACGTATGCGTTCGGAAAAAAAACGATTGATTTGCGAGTTAATAGCACGAAAAAAAACGTCCCCGGTGTGCAAAGACCTTTACACTGTAAGAGGGCCTTTAGACTATGAAATCGTCCTGCAGGGACAGCAACTTCCCAGCTTAGACAGCGCTGTTGTTTTGCTTTTTTTGGCACCTTCGAATTGGTGTGGCTGGGAAGCCGAGCTTGAAGTTCAGGGACAGAGTTTGAGGTCAGGAAGTCCCCAGACGAGTGAATCCCCCTGAGGCTTTACGGAGGAGACATGCAGGAGGGATGCCCATGGACCAGCCACCTCTATCTGGCATATTATGGAGAGAGGGATGGAGCGAAGGAAAGGGAGGAAGTAGGGATGCAGAGAAAGTGAAGAGGAGAGAAATCTCAAGGAGACAAAATAGCCACAATTAGAAATCTGAGGCTAACTTTGCAGGCAAGATACAAGTAGATAGCTTTGTTTAACTTCACAGGTTGAGAAAACAGTTTTGAATTTAAATCCGAATATTGCCATACAGTCTGTACAACTCTAGACAGATGTATAGGCACTGTGAACCTGATAAACAGACACACTCAGGTAAACATGCTAGTTGGGCACAGTGGATAGCGGATGCACTGTACCAAGGTGAAAGCTGGGGTAGAGGTGGGAACCATTTTCCTCCCCTACATTCATCAACGACCTTACATTCACGGGAACAAGCTCAGCCAATTAGGAGTAGCTGGACATCCCCGGTAGACCTAGTCGCTGCACATTTCCAAACTTTGCTGACGTGAAAATGGACTTTCTGTGATATTTTCATGTTTTAGAAAAGTTCTCTTCAAGGGTGTTGTTTTAGCCACAGTGTTACCCTCGCATTTGATACACAGAGATACAAATCAAAAGAACTCTGCAGTAAAACGTTTTTTTTTTATGCTGGATAGTGTTGTGCCCTTAGTTACTTTGTCCTAATAACATTTCTTTTAGCAGAAAATTTATTTTGGTGTCTGGCTACTCTTTAAATAGACCCCCCTCATTGACAGGTCCAGTATGTGTTGTGTTGGATTGGGGTGTATATACAGCAACTTACCTGTCACCAGTGCACAGCCTCTGAGTGATCTGCAAGAGCTTCAGCTGGAAGCCTTGTTTGATGTTGCCATGCCGAATGCCAGCGTGTACGTCATCCATTTTGTAGGTGAATGATTATGCCTCGCAGGTCGCTCTATGGACATTTTCATTCCTTCGACAATCCTATCGGTAACATCTAGGTTCAGTGGAGCGTCACCTCAGCGAGCCTAAAATGGTGTTGAGGCCCCAGCTTTGGACAGAAGGACGTCCGGACAGCGAGGCAGACGGACGGATATAGAACACAGACGGACACACAGACGATTATCCCAGGGGAGATAAACGGGCTTGTGTGGCACTGCATAGGGGAAGTGAGGCTAATGTGTTTAAATGGGGGACAGTCGGGCGGGTTAACGCTAAACAGAGTCTGACTTAAGGATCTTTACACAACTGAAGGATGTTCCACCTGGCCCTCTGCCAAGTCGGGCCAAGACTCCTCCACCTGGTGAAGGGATCCTTCTCATCGGCATTCACGATCCCAGAGTGGCCCCACACAGTCAATCCACAACTCAGAGACCATGTGTGGTTTTGGTGAGAAAACACCGGTGTGAGCACCCCGTTAGTGCTCGCTGCGCTTCCCCTGCACATGTTTAGGGGCTTTGTGGAATCGCTGTCTAGGTGTCCCGACAGCCTCAGGGTCACGTCCTCACGGTCCCCACTTAGTGTGATTCAGATTGATGTGGCTCTTTAAAAGGTGGTCAAATCCACAGTTGCTGTTGCTGTTCCCCTCAGCTCTGCTATGTCAGGTCAGACGGGCATCCCATGCCAACACGTCTTTAATCCTTAAGTCTCCAATTCCGTTAATGTTTTTTTTTCCACTTGGCTCTGCCAATTTTATTTGGGTTGATTATTATTCAAAGCAATAATTTCTATCTAGCATATTCAAATATTCCTCTAACATGGCAGTTTGAAGTGTTTTTCTGTTTGTGAGTGGGTCGAGTGTGAATGTGTTTGCTTGGGAATATATTTGTGAGTATGTATGTGTGTGTTTGTGTGTGTTCTTTGACTCATCAGAGAAGCCGAGCCGGAGGTGAGAAGTCAGGTCAGAGGTCAATGAAGACACGCTAGGCTGACACTGAGTTAAGGGCTGAGTTAAGCCTCTTATGCCACAGGCCCCCAGCATTCTCTAATGGGATGTACCGGCTAGTGTCACCCGTTCATCACAGTCTAGGAAGTAGGTGCTAGGGGCGTAACATGGTAATCTCACACTCTGTTATCCTGCAACTCTATATCGCTATATTGCTTCGCTCGCTCTCTTTCTCTCTCCCTCTCTCCCTCCCTCTCTCTCTCTCTCTCTCTCTCTCTCTCTCTCTCTCTCGGCTGCCTGAGAGACTACCATGCATGAAGGTCAGAAAAACGTGATGTCTTCTAGGAGGTGCAATACAATTTCACATAATAAGTAGGGCATGCCCTAGTCTGTAATATATTGGGTCATCATTTGGAAGTGGTACTGCTTTGAACGCCCTACACACACACACACACACACACACACACACACACACACACACACGCACACACACAGTCAGTAGAAAAGGATGAGGCGTGAAGGCACTACACTCTTGTCCTTGAAGCTTTGTAGAACATATAAGAGAAATGACGCTGTCAACATTGCAACATCAAATGACTTAGGAGCCTTGAGGGGAGAAAATAATGAAGTAATATAAACTGACACGTTTAAATAATATAAAACTGACTTATTTCATATTCTAACCCCTTGAAGTGTTATTGCCTTAGCATTAATTATAGCATGTGATGACATTGTTGGCATCCAAAACAGAATCATTCTACACTTGGTGGCCAACCACGGCAAATGTTGTCGTGTTCAACTGTTTGACTAAATTGTCTGACGCGTTATGTGCTCTATGCGCTGTGGGGTGGCTGTGCACTACATTGAAGACCGAGCGTGTTTACTGTGTACTCATAATCAGCGGACGCTGTTCTTGCTATAGATGGATAAACATCACCAACCTCTTTTAAATCAGCTTTTCCTTGCACTTTTGAAGACAGAACGCTCTCCATTGCTCTGCGTGCATGCACACTAGCAGAGATGTCTCATCAAAGCGCTTCAAAGTTTCTGCACATTCAAACACATCGCACACAGCTGAATCATGCCCCTCAGTCTTCATGCCCCTCAGGGGTCAGGCAGAGAGCGGAGCTCCGAAGCAGGCTAGGAAACACGGGGAGGAGACAAAGAAAGCCCACCGTGGACAGACCAACATGGCGCTGGCCCTGTACACCCCCTCTCCACTCAGAGCTGGCCTCAGTGGTTGGGTCAATGGCTGGCTGGTCAGTCGGCTGATCACGTTGATCAAACCTGTGATCTGCATTCTCCACAAGAAGCAGGACCAGATCACTCTCTGAGCCCGCTCGTAAACCTCCATCCACATCTTCTGGCTACGTTGGATATCATTCTCAAACCCACAGCGAGACACGCCGACACGTCTTGGTCACGCAGCACAAACGGGCTTACCCCGTATTTAGTTCTTTTTTTTAATATTTTTTTGAGCAGCAACTTCTTCTGTGGTTGACCAGGTCACAGCCTCTTATTTCCACTGGGGTGGGTTAGGACTTTTCACGCTTCATTAGTCGCCCGCCCCCAGGCTGCCTGTGATCTCATCTCCTCCTGCTGTCCACTGATCAGGTCAGATTAATAACCCATTCCTTTTAATAGCAGGGCACCCAGAGTACCTACCCATTTAACACCTGACCACACCTACCTATTTAACAGCTGACTGCCTCTCAAAGGGAACCTTGGTGCCGAACTTAAAATGGAGGAAAGTTAGTCAGGAGTACGGAAAGGGGCCGAGGCCTATGGATCTGTATTGTTAACATATATTGATTTATGAAATATGACAAGGTAGTTTTAAATATCACCGTGAATAATTAGTTTTTACGCAATATGTTAAAGGAGATTTTCCTTAAACAATAACAAGAACCCAAGAAGGAAGTGGTTAATTGTCAAAACAGTATTTGTTAATAACTCATGTTAGAAATGCTGTGTGTCATAGGCTGTGCTAGCGTATGCTTTCCATACGACTAGGTTAGGCTATTGTATCTACTAGCATGTGCTAAGTGCGCTATTTATTATGCACGGTTTTCCGCAGGAATCGTGTCTTTAAATATCTATATCTAAATATCTATGATTAACTCATAGCCAGGCGCATAACTGTGAACAAAGAAAGAAATTAAAAAGTCAGATTGAAAAGTTCGCCCAGTAATGAGCCCAGTAACCAACCTGAAGCGTGAACCATGCGAGGAGAATCATAACCATAATGCAAGCATATTACAAAACGAACCATTAAGACGCACCTCGCCGTGTGGAGAACACTCATACATCCATCTCCATGACGTATGTTCACCGGTTCATCGAGTTACCCTTTCATGTTGTTTAGCCTCTTATTAGCAACCTTATCTGTTGCTGTATTCCACGATCTGCCTGTTAAACGACGCTCGTTTTCATTCAGCGCTCGTGTGGCTCTCATTACCACATGCAGGCGAGAGCTGGGGAAAGAGGGGAACGAGAGAAAGAGGCTGTGGAGAGCTGGAGAAGAAACGAGAAGGAGGAGATGGGAAGAGAGCGTGAGACGACAAGGAGAGAGGAAAGAGGGAGCGAGAGGAGAGAGAGAGAGTGCTGAGGGTGCCATCCTGAGAGCCCTGGCTGCACCATCTATCAGTGTTAGAGATGTACCTACGCACACACACACACACACACACACACACACACACACACACACACACACACACACACACACACACACACACACACACACACATTCTATCGCTCTCTCTCTCTCGCTCTCTCTCTCTCTCTCTTGTTCTCCCACCCTCTCTCACACCCTCTCTCGCTCTCTTGCTCTCCCACCCTCTCTCACACCCTCTCTCTCTCTCGCTTTCCTTCTTTTTCTCTTTATGTGCTCCTGGAGGAGAGGGGGAGTGCTGCCAGATCAAGTTAACGCTGAGTGGCTAAAGACATGCGTGCTCACGGGAAGAGGTTCAACTGTTTTCAGTCCCCCAACAAAAGCAGTTGTCAGGAAGCCGGGGAGCTGGCGCTGCCGGAGCTGTCTGGAGAGAGACCAAAGTTAAAAAGGACGGGTTGCCGTCATTCTGTATCATTTGGGGCTGGGGCAGAACGGGAACCTGGGTGTCAGACTGCCACCCCGATGGTTGGAGGCAGATAAGGGAAGGACTCAGCGAGTCCGACCTGGCGGAGTGTGTGCAGCTCCCAGAGACAGAGAGCGGGAGGGTGGTGGCGGTGGCTCAGGCTTCCCTATCTGGCGTCACACGAGGCCCCTGCTGTCTAGTTGGATTGAATCAAGAACCGAGGCTTTCTGTTTTGGTGTCGTCCCCCCTCCCCCATACACACACACACACACACACACACACGCTGCTCTGACTCATTTATGGATAATGTGTTTTATTTACGAATTGGCCCCTCGCCTGCCTGGGAGTATCGTCTGCCACACACGCGATCCTACCCCGGCTCTGGTTTCTTCTGCTGTGGCGTGTCTCGCTCCTCTCTTTGGCATGCTGACCCTTGCTCCACTGCCTTCTTTGAATAAACAAATCTGCCTGCTGTCAAATTCTAAGTGAAAGTATTTCCTCTCGCGGTAGGAAAGGCTGGAGGGATCATTAAATAATTTGAAAGTCTAAAGTGACTGTCGGTGCATATTTCATGAGTTCCCCAACATATTACCTAATTACGCCCGTTACCTGCTGCACTCATAGCATTTACACGTAAATATAAAGTGGAATGGCCTTTTGGGAGCGTTTTCTGCCTCTGGGCCCTGAGTTTCTGAGACTTAAATTATAATTATAAGTACGACTCGGATTCAGACACGCAAAATGTTTATCTTAGTTGCCACAATGTTGATACAGCACAGCCGTTTGGGCACCGAGAGATCAGAGTATCGTTAGCGAATTCCATTTTTAATTGAATCATGTTAGGCCAGTCTGTTGTCTCTTTGTCACGTATTGCTGTGGCAGATGACAGTGTTAACGTGGAGGGCCACACCTGGGTTTAGCTGTAATCACACCTTATAAATTAACACAACAGTGTCTCCGCACCGCAAAGACACGTTCAAATCACGTGATCAATATTTTTTTTGTATCATCCCAACCCCGTTGCATCTAGCTGTCCATCTTTGTTCGCGCCATTTCATTTATGAAATAGTCATAAACCTTTCTCGGCTAGCCTGGCCGTTGAAATGAATCCCCCTTTTCTTCACCGCCTACATGGGGAAATGAAGATGGAAATGTGGTGCTCAGAAGCAGCTCCGGCTAACCACAGCGTTATGTAACCCCTCCTGACAAATTCAATGTGGCTCGTTTCTCCATTAACGCTCGCTCCGCCGCATTCATCTCGATATGGCCACCATGATTTCCCCCTCCCTCGCACTCCCGCTCTCTCTCTCTCTCTTTCTCTCTCTCCCGCTCTCTCTCTCTCTTACTCTCTCTCTCTCTCTCTCTCTCTCTCTCTCTCTCTCTCTCTCTCTCTCTGTCTCTCTCTCTCTCTCTACCCCCATCTCACTCTCTCTCTCCCTCTCCCTTTCACTCTCTCTCTCTCTCTCTCTCTCTCTCCACCTCTCCTTTTCTCTTTTCTTCGTGATTCTCTTTCAGCCCACGTCTCTATCTCTCCATTTCTCCAGCCCCCCCCCCCCCCCCTCCCTCTCTTTACCTCTCTCTCGTTATGCATGCTTGGGAGAAGGCACGCCATTTGTCCAGGAACGTTGTTAGACAGTAACGTCTGCCCGTCCTCCCTCTAGTCGTCTGAAGCGCACCCATTCATATTCTCGCTACTCATGAAGAGAGGACAGAACGTGAGGCGCTGGAGGTTATATTTGAGGGCCTCTCCATTTAGAGCTGGATGAATAGGGATATCACGTTGACGGGCAAGTCCCCGACGTTAGGGAGGCTATTTCTGCGCCATAGGCCACTACCGTTTACGCTTGTGTGGTATTGGGTTTCAGTGCCTTTTGATGTCTACTGTTTTATCTTCTGTGGGACTAAGACTGTGCTTGTGAGTCAGCGGGCCAGGAGCGTGTGCAGAGGAGTAATGGATTCGACTCGCTGCACAGCCTTCTCCTTTCCCAACAGGAAGTCCTTTGTGTTACACCCGTGTCTCTCGTCTTCTTCTTCCCACTCCAAATGTCACGTATGTGCGTGTGTGTGTGTGTGTGTGTCTGTGTGGCTGTCTCCACTTGAACATGTTTGCTCATGTGCAGCCTAGTGTGTCTGTGTGTATTGATGCACAAAGATATCCATTCCGGTACGTATCCATTTGAGTGGGAGTAAAAGTGTGTGTCACTGGCTCTGTCACATGTGCACGCAAACACACACACACGTGGAAACACACACACACACGTGGACACACACACACACACACACGGACACACGTGGACACACACACATACACTCACACACACAATCACATATAGTTAAAGGGTGAATGACACGTTTGACCCTAAAAAAAATCCATGTTTACTCTTCCTCCATTTCCAGACGCAGCAAACTGGTAAACCCCCCTCTCTTCTTAATGCTTTAAGCGTTTGCTGTTTTCACACGAGGTCGTGACGTACACAACTGGGACGCACTGGCAATGGATATTTAATTTTTTTTCCAGTGGAGGCAACTTTAGTCCTGACTATGCGGAAACGCGGCGCTCCAAATGAGCTAAATGAGGCTTTATTACCCCGGATCAATCTTGTGTGGTGCCGCTGGAACGGCGAGATTAAAGCACGCTCCTCAGCACAATGAGGACTGATGAGCCGTGAACGGTGTCTCGCTGTGTGGCGTCCTCACTTTGTGTTTGCGGCGTGTGTAAATCTACGCGCGCGGCGTTTGTTTACGTGCGACGGGGCTCTGAAGAGGCTCTTCATCAACAGGGGGGCCTCTGGTGAGGGGCAGAGGCATCGCTATCTACACTTAGGCATGAGTGTGCTTAAAACACGGGGGGTCCGCCACAGCGGGCAACGCAGAGGGACGCGGGGGTGATTTAAAGGGAGAGCAACGTGGCAGGAGTGTGTGTGTGTGTGTGTGTGTGTGTGTGTGTGTGTGTGTGTGTGTGTGTGTGTGTGTGTGTGTGTGTGTGTGTGTGAAAGAGGCAGGGAATCTGTTCCATCCACAGTCAGTCCTAATACAAACAGGATCTGATCTATTATCATGGAGGGACACAGGAAGGGGGATCAAACGTTATATAGTGTCAAATGGGCTTATAACATATATGTCAATATTGTTCACATAATGCATTCACAGCCCATCTGTACACGTGTATTACGTACTTAAATACTGTATCTTTAGTGATTGTACCAGTTATTGCACTGTCTCTGTTGCTCATTTCCATACTGTGGTGTGTTCCTCTGCACGTGTGTGTGTGTGTGTGTGTGTGTATGGGTTCCAGTGTTTGTGATGAAAGCGTGCTGCTCTGTGTGAACTCCTCTTGAACCGCGCTCTTCTCTCTCGACAGCCCAGGCTTACCTCTTTCCGGGTGTCAGAGGCGACCGTTCCCGTAGCATTGGGAAAGTGGCCGTGACTTCCTCCGGAGCGAGAGGGGCCACGGAACCCGGCCCGTTGACATTCCATACAGATCCTCCACTTCCAGCCCTGTCTCTCTCTCCTCTCTCTCTCTCTCTCTCTCTCTCTCTCTCTCTCTCTCTCTCTCTCTCTCTCTCTCTCTTTCTCTGCTGCGCTGACCCAGACCCAGCAGGGGACTTGTACGAACGTGGACCATCCTTTTTTACCAGGTCCCTCGGTCCTGTTTGCACAGTGGATCGTCCGAGGATCCATTTTCTAAGACACAGCATTACACGATTACATTTACATTACATTACAGCCATTTAGCAGTCTTTTATCCAAAGCAACGAGCAAACGGTGCTCTCCGCCTGCCTGCTTTGGCTGTGTAACAGCTCTCTTAACAGGTAGTGGAGAGAGAGAGATCAGAGAAGAGCAGGTCTGACGTGTTCAGGTGGCCTGCTGGCCCTGAGCGTGACCAGAGGCCACACCTATCCGGGTCCCCCTGCTCTTTGAATCAGATCCCCTCTGGCTGTGAGGGATGGATTGGTTTAGTCGGATACAATGGAACGCTCAGCTCACCCCTTAAGGCCTTCCGGACCGACAAAACCAAACGTTCACGCCATTTCAGGTACTAATTGTGCCTTTGGCAGGGGCATTATACAGAGTGCAGGTTTGGCCCTGGGTACAAGGAGAATAAAGAAATCAGTCTAATGTGAAGAAATGGTGAGCTGAGCTTTTTCTCTTAGTAAAAGCACCACTGTCATAACTATTTGTCTGCGGTAAACTGTGCTTGTCAAGTCACCGTGCAGAAGTGGGACATTTAGGGCTGACGCAGGGACACCCCAGTAGTTAAATCTAACTCACTCCGGGGTGGCTACGGAGCGGGGTTTATGGTCCATAACCTTGGATAACAAATGGACAATAAAATAGACCAAGCAAAAACAAATAAGGTCTGTGGAATGCCCCAGAGGAGGTTCATGTGTTGATAGCCTCCATCTAGCTGGGGCACCTTTTGCTTTTTGTTTTTCTCTCTCTCTCTCTCTCTGTAATGAAGCGATCAGCTCCATCGCACTACTCTGATAATTCAGATTCGGTCTGAGGCTTGTGCTGCTTTGCCATAACGTCTGACTGACATTACTCCGTCACTGCACATCGACCACCACAAATCAGTGAGACGTACGCTTGCCTTTGTGTCCGGCTCTCGTGGGCTTCTGTCGAGTTCTCCTGTGTTATAATAATAATGCTCCCTTCCGGAGTTCATTTGCCAATCAGCCGTCCAGATCAATCAACCCCTTCCTGGTATTTGAGTCGGTGTTAACGCCCCCAGAGGCGTGAAGGCTGGACAGGAGTGGTCCGTTCAAATGTCACTCTCATTAGAGAGGCCAATAATCGATAGACCTGCCCTGAGTATATCTCCTGTGAGTCCCGCGGGAACCGGAATATAGATCAGGCTCAACCGGATTTATGCTGAGATTATCACAATTTCCCATGGATACACGGGACAAACCCAATCACAGAAACGATTCCATCGTTTCATTCACATAAAACGCAACAACAGCAGAACAACACAGGCCACCACAGATAGAAAAGCAACACAATGAACCTACAAGCAGCCATAGAAAACACAGAGCTTCTAAACAGCAAAGCAGACACAGGTGAAACCAAATCAAAATGACACGCAGGTGAAACCACTCAACATAAGGAGAAGCACTTGTCCTCGGCCCGTTTCTGACAGGGATCGTATGAGGGGACAGCCATTACGGGCGAAGAAGGGACATTCCCGCTATTGTGACCTACTAGTCGGGATTCAAACCAGGGAAACCATGGATAATGTCCACTGAGTCTTTCTGTGTGGCCATCATGGAATGCACTGCTCTACTGTGGGCATGAGCGACGGCAAGGCAATGCTCATGGGGTTGTGTTTGGCTTATCAGTCCTTGAAAGATCCCGTTGTAAACGATGGAGGGGTGAGGGGGTTTTCTTTTGATGTGGTTTTCAAAAGGCAGGAAGGATTTTTTTTTTAAAATCCTGTCGCGTATTCTTTGGATTTAAGACAGGGTCATGATTTTGTGAAATTCCACATGTTTATTTTCTATTTTCATTTGATTATCTACTCTGCAAAGCTTCAATCCATTTGAACATATTGTCAGTCATAATCAGAGAGACTTTAGGCTTTGAAAAAGCCACACAGGCAGTGTGTTCCTTAATGCTATGGTAGTAACAGCTCTTTTTTTCTCTTGGACTCTTTTTTTCTATTGCTCCCTCATCCCTCTTTCTCTCTCTCTCTTTCCCCTCTGTGTCTCCCCTGTCCTCTCTCGTACTATCGCTCTCTTAAGCGCTCACCCCCGGCCTTCTCAACCCATTCAATGGAGGCTGAGGGAGGAGTGACAGCTTGGAAAGCTTCAAAGCCTATTAGGAGCCTGGGAATCAATTTGTGATCAGCATAAACAGCTGTTCTCTTACTGGAACTGGATGGCTTTTTTTTTCCCCTCCTTCCCTTTCTCCCTCCCCTCCTTCCCTCTCTTTCCCTTTCTACACAACGAAACACACATACACACACATACACACACACACACACTCACACACATACACACACATACACACACACACACACACACACATACACACACATACACATTTTTCTCCAGCCCTCGTCGTTCCTGTCCCCCCCCCCCCCCTCTTTTTCTAAATCACCATTTCTCCAGACTGTTAGAGGAAAACTCAGCAGGAAGCAAAAACGACCCATAAAGACGAAATAATCATGTTTATTCAGAACAGCCCTGGAAGTACAGACAGTTTGATGTTTACATCCACAGAGAAAGAGAGAGAGAGAGAGAGAGAGAGAGAGAGAAAGAGGGTGTGATATATACCTATATATTTTATAATATGTACGTAATATGTATATAATATGTATATGTATATATATATGTATGTATATATATGTATATATATATATATACATATTATATGTATATATGTAGATATATGTATATATACATATATATATACAATATATATATATATATATATATATATATATATATATATATATATATATATATATATATATATATATATATATATATATATATATATATATATATATATATATACAGTACTGTGCATAAGATTTAGGCACGGGATGCGGTTTTAAAGGCAAAGGGTTGTCACACCAAATGTTGATTTGGGACAGATTTGCTTTGCCCTCACTTTGCATTTTATGAATTGATAAAAAATAAACAATTAACGTTATATTTTTATACTGTACTGTATATATGAGAGAGAGAGGGAGAGGGAGAGAGAGGGAGAGAGACTGTAAAGGACAGCATAAGGAGTGGATGTAATAGTAGTTAGAAGGAGTTACAGTTGTCAAGAGGAAAGGTAAAATGAATCAAAAACCCCAAAAATGTCGGCGCAATTTTGGCACGATACAAGAAAAGATTCCATTGAATTCACGATTATCTTCCACCTAATTACATCCTGGTGGTGAACATATTGGACAGTTCTTTTGACTGTGCCCGTCTCTGCTCAGAGACAGGAACCCATTGTCCTCTGCCGTGTAACACAGTCTCCCTCATATCATTAGAAAGGAGCTGACCTCAGCTCCCTCTCCCCTCCGCTTTATCTCTCTCAGAGCAATAACCGAACAACGTGCCCCCGGCCTGGAGCCAAAAGCTCAACGCCCTCATCACGATAATAGAGGTGTGTGTGTGTGTGTGTGTGTGTGTGTGTGTGTGTGTGTGTGTGTGCGTGCGCGCTCGTTCCTCAGCTATCACACGGGGTCGGCGTAGGATAAGCTCATGCTCCAGTAGGTCACCATCAGAGCCACATGGCGGACAGATGCGGCAGTGCGGAGGGACAGGTCGCGCAGTCCGAGGACGGGTCTGCCGCGTTGGCCTTCAAAGGTCTTTCTGGAGCGTTCTGCAGTCCACGTGCCATTACTAATGCATTGGCGTGTCCGCCCCTGTGCCTCTACTGTTTCCCTGTCTGTTTAAGCTGGTGCCCTGCACATGTCCCTGTCTGTGTTAGTGTGCGCACGTCTGCCTGGGTGTCTGCGTATGTGTGTGTGTGTGTGTGTGTGTGTGTGTGTGTGTGTGCTTGCCAGGTTGTTTCACCTCCAATGTGCCCTTGAGCAGGGGATGTGTGTGTGTGTGTGTGTGTGTGTGTGTGTGTGTGTGTGCTAGAAGCTTATCTCCTTGTTGGCAGGTTCCTGCAGAGCTGTGCTACCTGTGCTGCCCTCCTACTGGTGATGAAGCTGCCTAAGCAGCCCTCGCCACGCTCCAACACGCTGTCCGACCCTGTTGTTTTTCATCTGAGTTGCTGCTTTGTGCGTGTGTGTGTGTGTGTGTCTGTATGAGCTACCACCCTCCACTGTTGCTGCTGGCCATTGGTCTTGGGGACGGAGGTGGAGAGTGGATGGATGGATGGAGGGAGGGAGGGAGAGAGAGAGAGGGACAGGCGGGAAATCTGAAGCCAAAGAGGGACTGTGCCGCGGCGAATAGTAATCCCCTGGTTTTAGCATATCATTTCACAGCCTCCATGGCTCGCGGGATCCTACACAGAAAGAGAGAGATAGCGGGAGGGAGGGAGCGAGGGTGATGAAGAGAAAAAGTGAGAGAGGAAGAGAGAGAGAGAGAGAGAGAGAGAGAGAGAGAGAGAGAGCCAGAGGGGAGGGGAGGCGCGACGGACGGAGAGGGGATGTTAGTCAAAATGCTCCGGGGAAATAAAATGAGGCATTATCATTTTAATGCGGGCTTATAGTGGGACACGCACACACCTCCTGATCCACCGTCTCTCCTCCTTCTCCTCCTCTCCTATTCCTAGGCCTCATCCCCCCCCCTCCCCCTCGTTCAGTCAGATTTATACCAGTTTAACTCCCCTCTTCACCCCGCTCCTCATCTCCTCTCAGCCTTTTAGCCTGCTAATGGGCTGCTCTGCTGTCGGGCCAGGCATCTCGCCTCTGCTCACCTTATTAAGTGTTCCCCATGATGGGGAGCGCTCCCCTCCCCAGCACAGTGATTAGGAGGAGGAGGAGGAGGAGGTGGGGTACGGAGATTAAGGCTTTTGGCAGAGTAGCCCTGCCCGCTTTTGTTTTTGAACAGCAACCCTTTGGCTGGTTCCGTGGCCGAGTTGAGGATTATCGTTTTAAGTCGGAACCCGTTTCGTATTCTTCTCCAGGCCGGAGTCGTATTGCGGCGTGTGTTTAGTGTGTGTGACCCTGTAGCTTGGCCCAGAGTGCGGGGTGTGTATTGGGAGCGCTCCAAACCAGACGTGACCTTTAAACAGACCATCCCTGACGACTCGACTGTTCCTCAACGACTGTTTTCTATTTACTCCGGCTCATGGCCGTATGGATAGTCTCTCTCGCTCTCTCTCTCTCTCTCTCTCTCTCTCTCTCTCTCACTCTCTCTCTCTCTCTCTCTCCTTACTTGATCATTTCTTGCTCCAAAACCAACCTCACTAACCATTCCCACAACTTCCCTTCGTATCTATCTCTCAATCTCCATCTCCATCTCCCTTTCCCTCCCTCTCTCTCTCTCTCTCTCTCTCTCTCTCTCTCTCTCTCTCTCTCTCTCTCTCTCTCTCTCTCTCTCTCTCTCTCTCTCTCTCTCTCTCTCTCTCTCTCTCTCTCTCTCTCTCTCTCTCTCTCTCTCTCTCTCTCTCTCTCTCTCTCTCTCTCTCTCTCTCTCTCTCTCTCTCTCTCTCTCTCTCTCTCTCTCTCTCTCTCTCTCTCTCTCTCTCTCTCTCTCTCTCTCTCGGCTGGCTGAACACATTACTTAACTTGGCTGTTTTTTTCCAGCTCATTATGTCCCAGCCAGTTTAATTATGGCGGTCTAGATGAGCGTAGCACGGAAAAGCTTCCACTTCCGCCAATTAATTACACATCAATTAGAGGGCCTTCTCCTGGTGCCTATCACCCAGGAGTGTGGACGGCCCTGCGCTGTGGACCCTGTGGAGGACACACGACACAAGGGGAAGCTCTGGGGGCTATCACACAGGAGTGTGGACGGCCTGGTGGAGGACACACGCCACAAGGGGAAGCTCTGGGGGCTTAGCGCTCGGCTGCTCCGCTCGGATGCCACGGTTCACTAACTTCAATGGCAGTTTGATTAACAGGTATATGTAATTCAAGAATTGAAGATAAATAAAACGAGCATTATAAAATAAGGTTGTGGGGACTGCTCACACACAACCGAGGAAATACTCCAGATAAAAGCGTTTGGTGGTGTCAACATGGAGTAAGCAGCGAGGAGTGGGAGTAAACCTTCTGGAAGGAGATACTTGGGAGCTTGGTATGCACATGTTGCATTCGTCTCACGTGTGTTTGCAGTATGACATGCTCCTGCCCAGGTCTGTTAAACAGCATCAACATGTGCCTGTGGGACCTCTGGCCATTTGACTCTGCTATTAGGGGGCTTGCTAAGTGCTCTGGTCTGACTGTCAACCCTCCCCCCTCCCAACCCCCCCCCCCCCCCCCCTCAGCCCCCTGACTGTCTGCACCAGGTAGACACACACACACACACACACACACACACACACACACACACACACCTTTATGGGCTGTCACGTTAAATTGTCAATCCAGGGAGACACGGACTTCCACTCTGCAAGGCAGGCATTCAGCCAGAAATGTGTGTGTGTGTGTGTGTGTGTGTGTGTGTATCTACCTGGTGCAGACAGTCAGGGGGCTGGACAGAAAGTCAAGGAGTTGTCCCTTTTATATGTGTCTGTCTCTGGGACAGGCTCACACAAAGAGATCATCTTACCCGGACCACCCCCACTCTGAAGACCAGCACAGGGATACACAGGGACACACGCACCACAAAAGAAGAGGGAGAAAAGGTAATACCTTAGAAACCTTGCTGCCCTCCTCCTCCTTCTACCCTCCCCTTTTCTCCATCTGTCCTCGCCTGCCTGCAAACCAGTGAGTCAGACAGTCTGTCGAGACCCCTTTTAATGTTATCTCTTTACCGCGCACACAGACACACACACTCTCTCTCTCTCTCTCTCTCTCTCTCTCTCTCTCTCTCTCTCTCTCTCTCTCTCTCTCTCTCTCTCTCTCTCTCACACACACTGAAGTGGCAGTTCACGTGGCTTAGGCTTTTTCAAACCATCCCGTCTCACTTTGCTTCGTCTCTTGCACTCTCAATACACACACACACACACACACACACGCACGCACGCAAGTATAGAGTTCAGCTGTACAAAACAACATCTACAAATTGTCACTGCAGAGCGAGTTGAATCACTAATGGCTCTTTTGGCAAAAGCTGCGTGTGTGTCTTCCCTAAATGTTGGACAGACAGACAGACAGCTGTTTCTTTGAGAACTATACTTTAATTCTTTTTATTTTCCTATTCCTCTATTTTTGTCACTTTTACCCCCCCCCCTCCATCCCTCTCTCCCTCCCTCACTCCGTGTCTTTCTCTTTGTCTCTCTCCCTCTGTGTCCCCAGCTCCAGGGTTTTAACTTGTTTTAATTATTATGGCTCCTACACAGTGTGAAGGCCCGATAAGGGCATGGCCTAACTGCACACACACGTGCACACACACACACACACACACACACACACACACACACACACACACACACACACACACACACACACACACACACACACACACACACACACACACACACACATAACATGCACACACACTAACGTACACAACACACACGCCCACCCACCCACCCACACACACACACACACACACACACACACACACACAAACACACACACATACTCAGCGGGAGTAGCCTACTCACTAGAGAATGTGGCAAAAATTATTGTGCAATGTTCTTTCAATTTAATATTTCCTATTATTATGCGCCTTTTACTGATAATGAATATAATATTTTCTGGGTTTGAAAGAACGATAAGGCTTCCTCCTTTTCCTTTAACTATGTAATTGAGAGAGGTGCCATTGAATTACACCTTATCAAATAGGATTAGCCATGCAAGGTAAATAAGATTAATTTGCCTCAACTATGTAAAAAGTCAATTAAAACAAACGTTTCATTTTTGGAACACTTTCTATATACAATTATGATAATCCTTTAAGTTTAAGACTCCCATCTAACAATCCACATTTTTAGAAAAGTAACTGTAGACTGTCAACATGAGGTTTCTCAGAGCCAAATCGTTTCCATAGTAGGTGTCCAGCCCGGTGTCCCCCTTCCTCTGCCCTGTCTTCAGCTATACCGCCCCTGGAGAGACAGAGACAGAGGGACAGAGAGAAAGAGCCTGAAGTTAATGCAGTAGGGGGATTGTTGTGGTTGAAACCCTTTTCACGTCTCTGTGCCAGCAGACAAACAAGCTGCAAATAGACACACATAGACTCACGCACAGAAACACACACAAACACACACAAACACACACAGACACACACACACACACACACACACACACACACACACACACACAAAATGTCAGCTGATCAAAGGCTTCATTCTCTCTCTGGCAGGACTGAGAGACATGGATGCATCGGGAGACATTTTAATCAATATTTCTCTTTAATCTGAGGAGAGATGGCAGGGACACAACGCAGCCATTTGAGGATCAGAGGCCTGAAACCTGCCATGCAATCACTGCTACCAGGGAGTCAATGTGTGCTCTCTCTCTCTCTCTCTCTCTCTCTCTCTCTCTCTCTCTCTCTCTCTCTCTCTCTCTCTCTCTCTCTCTCTCTCTCTCGTCTTAAACATACGGGCCTGCAAACACAGACAACGTTGCCCACCGTTTGACGCACACATACACGCACACACACACACACACACACACACACACACACACACACACACACACCTCCACACACACACACACACACACACACACACACACACACACACACACACACACACACACACACACACACACACACACACACACCGATAAACCAAACACCCACGATGACGTGCACGTGCACCGTGCCAGAGGAGATGATACCAGGACCATGATCTCTCTCTCCCTCACCGCCCCACAGGCAGGCCTCAGAGCCTCTCATTGTGGGTGTCTCAGTGAGCCCTCTGACCCCAAACACCCTCCTAGGGGGTCCAGGTTTGGACGCTCACCTTCCCTGTGTTTGTTTCCATCTGTCAGCCAGCTCACTGAGATCATGCTCCTGTCAGTTCAGTAGTTGACTCGTTGAAGCCCGTTCCTGTTGCTGTCGGTACAGTAGTTGACTAGTTAAAACCGGTTCCTAGAGAGCGCTGATTATAGCCGTTCTCTCCAGAGGATACGGCCGAACAGCGTGGGACAGATAACATATCCACCGCTGTTTAGAAATTCAGAGCAATGTTACATAACTTGTTTTTTTATTTTGGACAGCATGAAAAGTGGACACAGCTTTTCAGCGCTCCCCAAAGATCCTCTCAGCACACACACTCATACAAACACACACACACACACACACACACACACACACACACACACACACACACACACACACACACACACACACATACATGCAGACGGGGATAGATTACAGTTTATGTAACCATCTACAGGTCACACAGCTATAAGCCGAATAAGACAATTTCACTTGCCTGGCTGCAGTTATCTTGCTGACTCGACCTCCTAGACACACCAACACACACACACACACACACACACACACACACACACACACACACACACACACACACACACACACACACACACACACACACACACACACACACACACACACACACACAGAGAGACTCCCGCAAATGGTTCCAAGTTACCCCATTTAAAAAAAAAAAAATGGTTCTATGTAGCCAAACAGTTATATTTTGTAACCATATTAAAATCTTTAATAGTTCCATAGCCCCACAATTAAACCACAGATGGTTCTATTAGGCACCATACTTGTATCTCAGCCCTGTATGGTCCTATGTAGAACCACGTCTGTGCTCCAAACGGTTCTATTTGGCACCATAATTGTATCCTACTGGTTCCACATAGCCCCATATTTAAACCTTGGATGGTTCTATGTAGCCCCATATTAGACCCGCAAATGGTTCCAAGTTACCCCATATAACCCCCCCTCCCCCTACACCCCAAATGGTTCTCTAGACGTGGTTCTATATTGATCCATCCAGGGCTGAGACTTGGTGCTAGGTGGAACCAAGCCAAAGAGACTCCTTCTCTTGCTGTCTCTCTCTGACAGGCTGAAAGTCTCTGATTACTCAAGCATCACTGGGCACTCTGAACGCCGGGGCGAACACTGTGCCTCGCGGCCCCCGACGGGATCACAGGGAGACACGGCACTCGGGGAGGACAGCGAGACACTCCGGCGCGGGCCCGTCGACACAGCCCACACTTTCACACTTCCATTTCACACGCTTGGCTCTTCGGCTGGCGTTCAATCAGAGGACGGGGGGGGGGGGGGGGGGGGGGGGGGGGGGGGGCTCCGTCCCTCCCATGCCACCACGGGGCTCCAGCACATTCCCTAATTGCCCATTAGAGTGGCGGGGCCTGACAGAGGCCACCGGGCTCCCAGACAGCAGCCAGGGGTTTGGGGGGCTTAGGTGAGTCCTTTGTGTCGACTAAGAGCCTGGCTACGGATGACCCCCCCGTGTTACCCGACCCCCCGAAAACACACTGTGTGCTCAGCCTCACACATCCTGTAAAAAGGAGCCCAGTAGGTTTGCCTGAGGAAATGGGACCACTGTGTTAGATGGTAGAGGGGAGGAAAAAGCAGGCCGACCTGTCAGAAGGCAACGTGTGTGGGTGTGTGTGTGTGTGTGTGTGTGTGTGTGTGTGTGTGTGTGTGTGTGTGTGCGTGTGTGTGTGTGTGTGGTGTCAGGTGGGTGTTGTCACGGGAACACCAACATGTCACGTTAAACTCCCCCCGTGTTGCAGGTACGACGTGTGCGACCCTGTTATGTGTCCCACCCCGCTGCTCAGAGCTCACCTCACACTCTGCACAGGCCCACATTTGGATGCACTGGGTGAGATGTATGGTGTGTATCTGCCAACTCCGACATGTGTCCCACCCCGCTGCACATACAGCTCCCCCCCCCCTGCAGAGTCCCACATTGTCGATGAGCTGGGTGAGATGTGCCTGGGTGTGCATCTGCCAAGTCCGACAAACAGAAGTGATTGATTTTTTAATGTTCAGCGCTTATGGCATTTCAGTGGCGGCATTGCTTTTGAAGCTCCTGTTTCATTCCAAATGAGTGGCTGCTTTCTGCACAGGAGTGGCTGCAGTGGTTGGTGAGAGACGGATATTGTTCTTTATTGTTGTTGTAATAACTATATAAATAGATATTGTTTATTTATTGTTTTTCCTGACAGCTTTTCTCAATTGCTTTGTAAACATTCTCTGACCCCGAGGTGCATTTGTCAATATAGCTTATATGGTACAGCCCAACACCAAAGCTGACCTGCAAAAGGTCATAATGCACATAAAACCATTTAACTCAACATTGAAAACAAAGTTAATGAAATACAATAAATATAAAGCCAATGCAATGAATAGTTCCTGTGGCACTGTGTAAACAATGGTGGTCCAAATGCTTGGATGTTTTGTCAGTATGGCTGTGGACCTCTTATGTCCACATTTCGTTCTTGTCCTATTTTCAAATTGACATGAATGTTTACTGTGCTACAATGTTATAGTGCATCAAACTGAATACTATTCAGAGACCGATTTCAATAATTCAAGGTTTTACGTTTCGCATGTTATTCACGTAAAGTATGTCTTACACCACAGTGAACAGAACACTTGCATAGCAATAACAATAACACCAATGTAAGACAAAGATACGTCAATACAAAAAAATCCAAATGACTGTAATGATATTCATGGTATATATGCAGACAGACTTTGTCCATTTAATGGCCTATTGTGCATGTGCCTGCGCATTGCGACTTACACAATGAAATGATTCATGCATGCTTTGGAGAGTACAACTATTCAACTGAGAAGCAACATAATCCGTTTCCATCAGCAAGATATATTATCATCATTGGCGGAGACGTGCTAATACATTTGCAATTTGTTTACAGTAAAAATAACGAGAAAATCAAACCTGTTGTAGGGGGGTTCAACATGCTGGTTGGAAAATATTAATTATCATTTGAGAATTGTGCCACAGCAATAGAGAAAAAACGGCGCTATAATTATGTGTCATCCACCCTGCCCCAGTGGACGTTGTTGTCATGGTGGCCTGCGTCCGTGGAAACCAGTGGAGCACAGGGGGAACATGGAGGAGCACAGCTCTGTGCAGATGACTGAGCACGAGCACAGGACACACGCTCGGACACACAGGCCGCGCGGCGAGAGAGGGGCAGTCGCCGGGGAAACCCGCTGGACTGGAGTGTGTGTCCGGCAGACAGGCTGACAGACCGAGGCGCAGATGTACGCACACTCAGCCACGCAGGCAGGCAGGCAGATGCACACACACACACACACACACACACACACACACACACACACACACACACACACACACACACACACACACACACACACACCTACACACACACACACACACACACACACACACACACACACACACACACACACACACACACACACACACACACACTGTT
>JAPMUY010008490.1:0-5000 GCA_026901105.3 Galaxias olidus | reverse complement strand
CCCCCGCCCGCTCTTTCTTTTCCAGCCGTTTAGTTCTCCCTTCTCCCTCTTTCCTCAGTCCTTTGTAAGCGTTTACCTCCGCTCCGCTTCGTCTACCCTCGCGCCCTGCAGCGGGGGAATGAGACCGGAGCACCGTCCGGACGGCGGGCTGTGTTCCCCCGGGCTGTATGTCTGCCTGGCGCGGAGCGTTTGGGTGCTGACCTTTACCTCCGCAGACCCCATCCCGGCACCCACCGGACTTCCATGACAAACCGTAGGGGGTGGGGTGGGGGGGGTGGGGGGGTGGGGTTGGGCTGTCTGTTAGCTGTGTCTGGTCCCCGCCCAGAATAGAATCAAGAAGTAGAATAACTTCCTGGTTCTGATGAATTGTTTAGCCAACAAGTCTACCGACCTCCGCTGACTCACCCTAGATATGGACGCCAACACCTGGCCCTGCTGTGAGTCTTATCCTATAGTCTCAGTGTTAGATCAGACATCAGGGACACAGTGTCCGGTATGGACTCTGTAGGTTATGCTGCAGGAACTACAAATCCCTAGTCTCAGTGTTAGATAAGACATCAGGCATACAGCATCCGGTATGGACTCTTTAGGATATCCTATAGTCTCAGTGTTAGATAAGACATCAGGAATACAGCATCCGGTACGGAGTCTATAGGAAACCCTGAACATGACATAACTGACTGAACATGACATAACTGAAATGTGACATAACAGACTTCCTGCGGCTTATCCTATTATGCTGGAGTGGCTCAAACCCATCCTGTATATGGCTGTGACTTTCAAGGTGTTGACTTGAATCTGCGCCATCATGACTTTGTTCAAGTCACGGAAGACAAAGAAGATGGGAATTTGAAGGCCGTATCACAGAACGTTCAGGTAACTGAAATGGAGAACTGCACAAAATGTAACCAAAGTAAACCGAAACGGTGATGAACACGATGCACACGCTGCGCCTTGGGTTTGAGAGTGGAGCAGTATCTTGGAGTTTCACTCACACATTTCTCCATATTTTCAACAGTTTCATAGCTACATTTCTAATGAGTCTGCTGATGCATAAATTAACACATACAGTATGCGGCAGCACTACAAAGTGACATATGGCTGGCTTGTCTGCTAGCGTGTGTTTGATTCTGCTGTCGCTTACAGATGTCCTTCGCCACAAGCCAGGCACAAACAGCACACCGTGTAGAACTAGACCACTCAGGTAATTCTCCCATAACAAGCAATGCCTTGCAGGACACAAACAAACTGGACAAAGGTGCTGTGATAACAGTCAGGATCTTTCCGTAACCAACTGGCCTAGGCTATTTAAATCCATGTGCCTGAAATGCCTCTGAGCCCAGTGTGGGAGGACCCATTGGATGCCATTGACATTCTCATACTCCTGTTTCAAGGAATGTGGATCTGGTGTGTCATGCGTTACGTTTCAACGACTTTCACTCTGTCCCCATAGTCTTTGTCAACCATTCTTTGCTGACGTGTCTCACTGGAATTTGCGATTTTCTATTTCAGTTTTTCATTTGGTATTCAAAAAAATCTATTGCTGCCGTAACATTCGAGTCCTTCTGGTGTGTGTCCCTCACGTGGACGCAGATTCATTTCCATGGCTGAGACACCAGGGACGGCAAATCTTTAAACCGCCGTGGCCGTCATCACAGAAGGACTTGTACACGTTAAACATGACTACCTTAGTCGACACTTTCCCCCGCCCTCTAATGTGACTGCCAATCCCCGGACAGCGATGTGAGCTGGAATAACACCTCTGCCCATCCCACTAAATCAAACGCCTGAAGAGCTGACGTAGCAAGGCGTCTTCTCCTTGGGCAACGGAAAAACAAGCCACTGCTTTTTCGGACGACTGTCTGCTGATGAACGTGTTTAATGTCGAGGAGAGTGCTGCCACTTGGTCTCTTGAGACTCCCCACGTTTGGTGACAGATATGAGGTTTTGGAGGGCTCTCCTTCACGCGCTGTTCTTTCGTTAAAGAGCTACTTCTTGTGTCGGCTGATAGACGAGTCATGAATTTTGGAGATTAAAAAGAAAGAAATCATTAGACGTTGGGCGGTGGAATTAGTCAACGCTTCCTCTTTGCCCCTCAGAAACGCACGCGTTGACTGACAAACACACGCGCGCGCGCGCGCACACACACGCACACACACACACACACACACACACACACACACACACACACACACACGCACACACACACACACACACACACACACACACTCAAATCAATGATCAGAGCAGTGAAACTGGGTTATTCTTGAGTATGTGTGGGTGTTAAGCATGCTTGTACAAAAGCTTCTCTGAGCAGCACTGCAAGCTTTCTGATATTTCAATAATTCAATGCCTTTGCCAACTCCTTATCATCCTCCACCCCCCCCCACCCCCTCCACCCTCCCTGCCTCTTTGTCAGTTCTTTCTTTTGTCTCTCTCTGCCTCCCTCTCTCCTTCCATGCCTAGACAGAAAACATTTCCACTAGCAGTGCAGACGCTCCTCTGTGCTCCATTCACAGACCATAGGGCCCAGAATATAGTCCCCCCCCCCCCCTACTCCCCGTCGCACTCCTCTCTCTCCACTCCCCTCCCTTCTCTCTCCAGAGACGAGGTAGGCTGCTTGAGTGACAGGTGTGATGTTGATGTCAGACGCCTCTCCTACTGGTGACCTTCAACTCTCCCTTCCCCCCCCCCCTCTCTCTCAGACACCTGACACCAGCAGTGTGGTGGCACTCAGTCAGGCTGTGATGGCTGTGCTCCAGACGTGGGGCCTGAGGGGGGTCAGCCAGGTAGCCATGCTGGAAAGCATCTTGAAACTCTGCTCTCCTCTCCTCTCCTCTCCTTTCCTCTCCTTTCCTCTCCTCTCCTCCTCTCCCCTCACCTCTCCTCCGTTTCTATTCAACTGTATCAGTTCTAGTGTGTTGCACTGTAGCACTCAGACTGTGTAGTGTAGTGGACAGTAGGGCCTGGTCCAGCAGTCCTCTGTGTGTGTGTGTGTGAGTGTGTGTGTGTGAGTGTGTGTGTGTGTGTGTGTGGGTGTGTGTGTGTGTGGGTGTGTGTGTGTTTTAGTGACAGTGTGTGTGTGACGATGTGATGTGAGGCACAGATAATTCCTTTATCTCTGCCCCACCGTCCTGCTGCTCTGGCTGCTAGCCGTGGACCTGCGGCCAGGACCTTTCTGCTCTGCCATTAAAGGAGAGAGGGAAGGAGAGAGCGAGGAAGGGAGAGAGGGAGGGAGGGAAGCTAGCATGAACCGAGTGGCCTGCAAAGTAAAAGAATCGTTCGCAGCACGCGCGTCCAAGTCCGGCTTAAACGAGACAAACTTTCATGGTGGGGGGTGGTGGTGGTGGTGTGTGTGTGGGGGGGGGGGGGCTTCCCCAGAAAGACATACAGTTGTAGTCTGTCACCAAGGCAACCGGAGGAGCGGCAGAGGAAGGGAAGGGGGTGAGCTTTTTAGGCAGCCCTTCCTGTATGCCTTGCACACTGCTTTACTCCTGCTGCTGCAGAGCGCTCCCGACGCTCCTGTGAAGAAGCACCCCTCCCCAGCCGTCTTCACTCGACTCCTTGTGAGCTGGTCTTTTAGGAGACACACTGCTTTGAGTGCCCCACCGGCGGAGTCCTCTCCCAGAGAGAGGGGAGGGTGGTTGTGGCGGCGTATTGACTCAGGAGTCTCTGGGTCAGCACGGGGTCCCACGGGACCGACGCGAGTCAACAGAGAGAGCTATTAAGAGCGCCCTCCCCACTGATCCCTCTCTCTCTCTCTCTCTCTCTCTCTCTCTCTCTCTCTCTCTCTCTCTCTGTCTCTCTCTCTCTCTCTTCTCTCTCTCTCTCTCTCTCTCTCTCTCTCTCTCTCTCTCTCTCTCTCTCTCTCTCTCTCTCTCTCTCTCTCTCTCTCTCTCTCTCTCTCTGTCTCTCTGTTTCTCTCACTCCCCCTCCACTCCCTCGTTCCCTTTCCTTTACCTCTGAACCTTTCCCTCTCTCTCCATTCACATCCACCTTTCCTGATGATATTCTCCGTCTCTATTCTTCTCTCCCCTTTCTCTATCGCACCTCTCTTCTTCACATTCCCATTCCACCCATTGCCTCTCTCTCTCTCTTTATTACTCTCTCTCTCTCTTTAATGACAAAGTATTATCCTTTCTTAGCCTCCCGATCCCTGCTGTATTAAACCTTTTCCCCAGGAGCAGGATGAGAGGAGGAACAAGGGGATGAATAAAAGTAATTTTCCACAAGGAGCTGAGGGGAGAGAGAGATGGGATTGTGTGTGTGTCTGTGTGTGTATGTGTGTGTGAGAGAGAGAGAGATAGAGAGAGAGAGAGAGAGAGAGAGAGAGAGAGAGAGAGAGAGAGAGAGGGGGCGAATGTGTACAGCGGTGGCCCAGAGGTCTGTAAGACTCAGAGGGATTATCTCAAACAGTCGGACTCCCTCACTAACTCAGTGTGCCATCTGCAGACTTCAGCACCACGGCTCCCACTGTAACTCCTCCAACGTCTCCTAAATCCTTACCCTCTTCATGAGGTCTGACGACTTCCTCTCCTCTCCTCTCCTCTCCTCTCCTCTCCTCTCCTCTCCTCTCCTCTCCTCCGTTGAACTCTCCCTATCTTTTTTGTTCCCTCTTCCAGTTGCCTCTCCAGGTAAATGCCAGGCCTCCTTTGCATATCAAATACCCTCCGTCCTGTCTTGAACCTTAGCCGTGCTGATATTAGTCCCTCGTTCTCATCACGGCTACAAACACACATGGACGTCCCATCACTGTCCTCACAATAAGAAGGGTTTAGAGACAGGCGGGAAGAGAAAGTGGTATTGGATTCAAACTCGGAGCCAGATAGATGTTCCTTAATACGAACAGATGATTACACACACACACACACACACACACACACACACACACACACACACACACACACACACACACACACACACACACACACACACACACACACACACACACACACACACACATATGCAAATAACCAAACTACAGCTTCCTCCCCTACAGA
>JAPMUY010008489.1:52500-69034 GCA_026901105.3 Galaxias olidus | reverse complement strand
TTGTCTACTCCAGGTAGGGAATGAGTCTTTACCCCAAGTGAAGGAGTTCAAGTATCTTGGGGTCTTGTTCTCGAGTGAGGGTAAAATGGAACAAGAGATGGGCCGGAGGTGGAGCAGCGGGTGCGGTGTTGCAGTCGCTCTATCGCACCGTTGTGACGAAGAGAGAGCTGAGCCAGAAGGCAAAGCTCTCAATCTACCGGTCTATCTTCGTTCCTACTCTCACCTATGGTCATGAAGGGTGGGTCATGACCGAAAGAACGAGATCGCGGATACAAGCGGCGGGAAATGAGTTTCCTCCGGAGGTGGCTGGCATCTCCCTTAGGGATAGGGTGAGAAGTTCAGCCATTCGTGAGGGACTCGGAGTAAACGCTGCTTCTTTGCGTAGAAAGGAGCCAGTTGAGGTGGTTCGGGCATCTAGTAAGGATGCCACCTGGCCGCCTCACTAGGGAGGTGTTCAGGCACGTCCAGCTGGGCGGAGGCCGCGGGGCAGACCCTAGGACCAGGTGGAGGGATTATATCTCCACACTGGCCTGGGAACGCCTTGGAATCCCCCAGTCAGAGCTGGTTAATGTGGCCCGGGAAAGGGAAGTTTGGGATGCCCTGCTTGAACTGCTACCTCCGCGACCCGACCCGGGCAAAGCGGATGACGATGATGATGATGATGATGGGTTAAAGGTGCAGTATGTAGTTCTAGAGAATTGGGGGAAAAATAGCAAGAATTTGAATCACAACACTCAAAAAGGCCAACCTCCTGAGTCTTTGGGCCCTCCTTTCCCTCAATGGCCCATCCCACACGTGCCCGTGCGTGCTCGGACTTAAGTTCTTGAGCCTGAGCAAGGCAGTGTTTCATGAATCATGTGTATGTTGTGCATATTTTTGGAAACAAAAGAATCCCGAGCGTCTAACCGTAAACGCTCTAAAAGTGAGTGGTTCACACCAATGCAACGAGCACAGACACAAATGACCGTTTCCATAGTAACGACATACAAAAACAATTTAATAATTTGATTACCCAATTAGTACGAGCTTGTGCATGACAATCGTTTTTATTTAGCTGCAATTTGCACCATAGCTACTATGTTGCCGAGTATATCCAACATATGCATGTAAATGAATAATGCCTTTTTGACATAAATCTGGCGCGATACTTCCTAACGTTCTAAAACTGCACTTGGCGATATGACAAGACAAGTCCTTTGCGACGACATGCAACTACTTCAACCGCCTTGCAACTAGTTCACACTGTTGCTACTTTTGTCTGCAACACGAATTGTAACAACAAGCTTGTTTGGAGGGTGACGCTGTAAACAGGCATTTTACCTAGGAATGTGCACGCGAGGTGATTGACCGCCAAGTAGCCCTTAATCCTTGCAAAAACTCTCCTGATTGGTTGGGGAGAGGCGGTCGTCCCTAGATTTTTTGAAAGCTGAATACAGGGCCCAGGGCGCTCATATATAGTGCACCTTCCCTCTGAGCATTTTGTTTAATGATATCCTCCAGGAGGTATGTAATAGACGTAAAAAAAACATAAAAAATGTAATTTATTGCTAGAAATTCAAACTTACATTCTGCATCTTCAAATCGCAGCCTTTGCGATTTGCTAATTGCATTGTCTCAAATCACGGTTTCAATTTGAAATTGATTTATCGTTCAACCCTAATATCAACCACCATAAACCATCTCTAAAATAATAAAACAGTGCCCAAACACAAATATAAAGTATACTACATTTACAGGCAAGCACAACATTTTCATTTTCACATCTTATCTGCCTCGGTTTCCAGCTTTATAACTTCCGGTATTGCCAATATATGTAGTAGCATCCAGCTTATCAATAAAAAACTGCAGCGAAATCAAATCTCTTACCTTTTGAAGAATCCTAGATTGATAGCCATCATGTAAAAAAGAATTAAAGGTAATCCGTTCAATATTTCCAATGCTTCTAGAATTTGAATCTCGCTAGCTACAAGTGAAATGCTCAATGCTTTATGTAGTGCGTAAAAAAAGAGATCTAAATGTAATTTGCGTAGAAGCGAACCAGAATCCCCTTCTACGTTCTGTATTCTTTCCACGTCCTTCAGAGTGTTCAGTCATTGTCTGTATCACTCCTCACACTGTGTGTGTGTGTGTGTGTGTGTAGTGTGGGTCTGTCTGTGTGTATGTCTGTATGTCTGTCTGCATGCATGTGTATGTGTGTGTGTGTTTGTCTATGTGCATGTGTGTTTCTGTGTGTGTCTGTGTGTGAATGTGTGTTCGTGTCTGTCTCTATGTGTTTGTCTCTGTGTGTGCATGTGTGTTTCTGCATGTGTGTGTGTGGGTGTGCTGCTTTACCTCTCAACTCTTTGCTCTATGATAAAGATGTAAAGCTGCATTTTGGTTCTGGAGCATTTTCAAACTACTTTAAAAGGTCAAGATCTTCAGCAGGAGTCTAAATGCTTTGTGTGTGTGTGTGTGTGTGTGTGTGTGTGTGTGTCCTTGCTCTCAGGTTTGTTAAATGACCACTTGTGTTTTCACAGATGCCAGTAGTGTGTGTGTGTGTGTGTCCTTGCTCTCAGGTTTGTTAAATGACCACTTGTGTTTTCACAGATGCCAGTAGTGTGTGTGTGTGTGTGTGTGTCCTTGCTCTCAGGTTTGTTAAATGACCACTTGTGTTTTCACAGATGCCAGTAGTGTGTGTGTGTGTGTGTCCTTGCTCTCAGGTTTGTTAAGTGACCACTTGTGTTTTCACAGATGCCAGTAGTGTGTGTGTGTGTGTGTGTGTGTGTCCTTGCTCTGACCACTTGTGTTTTCACAGATGCCAGTAGTGTGTGTGTGTGTGTGTGTGTGTCCTTGCTCTCAGGTTTGTTAAATGACCACTTGTGTTTTCACAGATGCCAGTAGTGTGTGTGTGTGTGTGTGTGTGTGTGTGTCCTTGCTCTGACCACTTGTGTTTTCACAGATGCCAGTAGTGTGTGTGTGTGTGTGTGTGTGTGTGTGTGTGTGTGTGTGTGTGTGTGTGTGTGTGTGTGTGTCCTTGCTCTCAGGTTTGTTAAGTGACCACTTGTGTTTTCACAGATGCCAGTAGTGTGTGTGTGTGTGTGTGTCCTTGCTCTCAGTTTGTGTGACCACTTGTGTTTTCACAGATGCCAGTAGTGTGTGTGTGTGTGTGTGTGTGTGTGTGTTTGTTAAATGACCACTTGTGTTTTCACAGATGCCAGTAGTGTGTGTGTGTGTGTGTGTCCTTGCTCTGACCACTTGTGTTTTCACAGATGCCAGTAGTGTGTGTGTGTGTGTGTGTCCTTGCTCTGACCACTTGTGTTTTCACAGATGCCAGTAGTGTGTGTGTGTGTGTGTCCTTGCTCTGACCACTTGTGTTTTCACAGATGCCAGTAGTGTGTGTGTGTGTGTGTGTGTGTGTGTGTGTCCTTGCTCTGACCACTTGTGTTTTCACAGATGCCAGTAGTGTGTGTGTGTGTGTGTGTGTGTCCTTGCTCTGACCACTTGTGTTTTCACAGATGCCAGTAGTGTGTGTGTGTGTGTGTGTGTGTGTGTGTGTGTGTGTGTGTGTGTGTGTGTGTGTGTGTGTGTGTGTGTGTGTGTGTCCTTGCTCTCAGGTTTATTAAATGACCACTTGTGTTTTCACAGATGCCAGTAGTGTGTGTGTGTGTGTGTCCTTGCTCTGACCACTTGTGTTTTCACAGATGCCAGTAGTGTGTGTGTGTGTGTGTGTGTGTGTGTGTGTGTGTGTGTGTGTGTGTGTGTGTGTGTGTGTGTGTGTGTGTGTGTGTGTGTGCCTGGAGATTGTGCTCTGGTCGTGTCGCCGGTTTGTTCATGTTTGCGGGCTAAGTGTGTTCTTGGTTGGTGGAGTTTGTGTGTGTGGTCGATGTGTTATTTGTTGGTGTTGAAGTTTGTGTGTGTGTGTGTGTGTTTGTGAGAGTTGTTGGTTTGTGTGTGTGTCTGTTACATTCATGATTTTGACTAATGTTAAGGGCAAGATTTGCTGTGTAATTAGGTTTTATGTTACATCCTCTCTTCTTTGCTAGCAGTTAACGTGTATCACGGTTCTGCTCTGCTAGCAGTTAGCGGTTAGCTTAACATGTATCATGATACTGCTATGTGGAGCTAGTAGTTAGCAGTTAGCTCAGCATGTGCCATGGTTCTGCTCTGCTGTGCTAGTAATAAGCTGTTAATCATTGTTCTTCTCTGCTATGCTAGCAGTTAGCAGTTAGCTTAACATGTATCATGGTTATGCTCTGCTGTGTTAGCAGTTGGCTTTACACTTTTATTCTCAACAAACAACATTCTCTTTTCTTTCTCTCTCTCTCCTCCCTCGAGCCTATGTTGTGAGTTCACTCCAGAACCAGCCGAACATTGCTGAACACACACTCACTCTTAACCATCCCCAGCTACCACATCAACAATTATTCTGCTGGACACTGATAAGCTCTATCTCCTTCTCTCTCTCGCTCTCTCTCCCTAATTCCATCTACCCCTTTATTTCTTCCTCCACTCAATCTCTCTATATGCCGCCAACCCACCACCTCCCTCTCTGTCTCCCCCATTCTCTCTAACCCCACCTCTCCCCATCCCTCTCTCTAAATTGCCCCCCCCCCCCCCGTCTCCCTCCACTCTCCCTCTTTCTTTCCTTTCTTCTAGAGTAGACTCTGTTTTGCTTCTGTTCTACAGGATCATGTTGGTCTTCCCCTTCAAAATGTCTATCTCTACTAACATCAGGAGAGAACACTGTGTCTGTCTGTGTGTGTGTGTGTGTGTGTGTGTGTGTGTGTGTGTGTGTGTGTGTGCGCTGTAACCACTGATGCGGAGCATCAATAACAGCCTGTTTAAAGCGAGCACAGGAAGTTCATTTAGCTGTCACTTCCCATTGGTTCCTGCTGTCATTCTGACCGGGATTTAGAGCCTTAAACCAATCAGGCGTGCTGAAGGTTAGGATGTAAGGACCTGGATTTCTGTCCCAGGCTGTTCCTGCAATTACACGTGAATAAACTAAGATAGCCCCCCCCCCCACACACACACACACACACCCACACACAACCACAAGTCACAACCACATGCAGGGGGCAAGAAGGGGGGTTGACCTCCGAATCAAACAAGCTAGCATTATAGCAGGCTCGCATTATAACGGATCAGTAATATAACAGGCTAGTATTATAAGTCGAGCATAAAGCAGATCAGCATTATAGCAGGCAATCATTAAAGCAGATCAGTATTACTGCAGGCTAGTATTACAGTGCTAGGATTGTAGCAGGCTATCATTATAACAAATCAGCATTATAACAGGCTAGCATTACAGTGTGCTAGGATTATAGCAGGCTAGCATTTCTGCAGGCTGGCATTATAATAGATCAGTAATATAACAGGCTAGTATTATAACAGACAATCATTAAAGCAGATCAGTATTACTGCAGGCCATCGTAACAGATCAGCATTATAACAGGCTAGCATTGCAGTGTTCTAGGATTATAGCAGGCTAGCATAACAGATCAGCATTACAGTGTGCTAGGATTATAGCAGGCTAGCATTACAGTGTGCTAGGATTATAGCATTATAGCAGGATATAATTATCTCACACTAGCATTATGATATTCTAACATTATTTAATGCTAAAATAATGGCCAACTAACATTATATCATGCTAACATTATGGCTGGCTAACATATCATTCTAACAGGCTAGCATTATATCATGCTAACAGGCTAGCATTACCCCATAAGCATTATGGCACACTGCAGTGAGAACAATGATTACTGGAAAAAGTGACGTTTAAAACTTAATTTGGCTGCAGTGTGTGTGTTTGTGTGTGTGTGCGCGAATGAGCGACAGAGAGAGTGTGTGTTTGGGAATGTGTGCCAGTTCTCTGCTGGGTAATTCACAGTCAGTTACCCTCCAACAGCGAGAGGATCACCAGCCGACAGATTACCATTACCCCCCACACACACTCACACTCACACACACACTTATACACACGCACGCACTTACACACATACACACACACACAAACACTTATACATGTATCAAAACACTTACATACACACACTTATACACTCACACACACACACACACTTATACACTCCCTCACACACTAAGACACAGACACACACACACACACACACACACACACTAATACACAGACACAGACACACACAAACGCATACACAACGGAAGTAAGAAGTTCAAAACCACCAGGGGCATCAAAGGGTTAGGGTCAGGGTCAGGGTCATTCATGAGACTGTGCATAGGGTTCAAATTTAAAGAGTTAAGGTTAGGGTCAGGGTCATTCATGAGACTGTGCATAGGGTTCACATCTAAAGGGTTAGGGTCAGGGTTAGGGTCATTTATGAGACTGTGCATAGGGTTCACATCGAAAGGGTTAGGGTTAGGGTCATTAATGAGACTGCATAGGGTTCACATCGAAAGGGTTAGGGTTAGGGTCATTTATGAGACTGTGCATAGGGTTCACATCTGAAGGGTTAGGGTTAGGGTCATTTATGAGACTGCATAGGGTTCACATCTAAAGGGTTAGGGTTAGGGCCATTCATGAGACTGCATAGGGTTCACATCTGAAGGGTTAGGGTTAGGGTCATTCATGAGACTGCATAGGGTTCACATCTAAAGGGTTAGGGTTAGGGTCATTTATGAGACTGTGCATAGGGTTCACATCTAAAGGGTTAGGGTTAGGGTCATTTATGAGACTGTGGATAGGGTTCACATCTAAAGGGTTAGGGTTAGGGTCATTTATGAGACTGTGGATAGGGTTCACATCTAAAGGGTTAGGGTTAGGGTCATTTATGAGACTGTGCATAGGGTTCACATCTAAAGGGTTAGGTGTTAGCTGTGAACATGTCCACTGTGCATACGGTCTCACATTAGAAGGGTTAGGGTTAGGGTGAACATGAGACTGTGGATTTCACATCTGGCTTTAAAGGGTTGGAGGGTTAGCTGTGAACATGTCCACTGTGCATACGGTCTGGCTTTAGAAGGCCATGGAGGGTTAGCTGTGAACATGTCCACTGTGCTTACAGTCTGGCTTTAGAAGGCCATGGAGGGTTAGCTGTGAACATGTCCACTGTGCTTACAGTCTGGCTTTAGAAGGCCATGGAGGGTTAGCTGTGAACATGTCCACTGTGCTTACAGTCTGGCTTTAGAAGGCCATGGAGGGTTAGCTGTGAACATGTCCACTGTGCTTACAGTCTGGCTTTGGAAGGCCATGGAGGGTTAGCTGTGTGAATCTATCTCATAAATTCCACTGCTTGTTGACTAACTGTTGTTAGTCACATGTCTCTTTGGGTCTCTGCCAAATTACTTTACTTTTTTACTTTCATTCATGTTCTAAAATGTAAATGAAAAGTTTCTGTAAAGCTCTTGATGAATAAAGCCCAGTGCTCGGTTCGGTAAATAGCCTTCCCAAATGGAGGACTTACGCGCTGCCCATTGGGAGCACAGGGATTAGGTGGCTGGGATGGATTGAAGGCCAGAGTGGGAATGAAACCAGGAAACCAGGGTTAACACCCCTGTAGGGGACCTCTAACCCTAACCCTAAGAGGCAGGACATCAGGGTTAACACCCCTGTAGGGGACCTCTAACCCTAAGAGGCAGGACATCAGGGTAAACACCCCTGTAGGGGACCTCTAACCCTAACCCTTTAGTCTAACCCTAACCCTAACCCTAACTAACCTTTAGTGACCACAGAGAGTCAGGACACCTGTTTAACCTTTAACCCTAACCCTTTAGTCTAACCCTAACTCTGTAGTCTGCACTGTACCTGTCACGGGGCGTGAGCATTGGGCTACCACAGACCAGAGGGTAGAATGACCCCTACTGGTCAACCAACACCACTTCCCACAGCCACTGGTCTCCCATCCAAGGACTAACCAGGACCAGCCCTGCTTAGGTTTAGAGGCCAACCAGAGGTGGAATGCAGGGTGCTATTGCTGCTGAATTGGAACGTGTGATTTATGGTGGAATGCAGGGTGCTATTGCTGCTGAATTGGAACGTGTGATTTATGGTGGAATGCAGGGTGCTATTGCTGCTGAATTGGAACGTGTGATTTATGGTGGAATGCAGGGTGCTATTGCTGCTGAATTGGAACGTGTGATTTATGGTGGAATGCAGGGTGCTATTGCTGCTGAATTGGAACGTGTGATTTATGGTGGAATGCAGGGTGCTATTGCTGCTGAATTGGAACGTGTGATTTATGGTGGAATGCAGGGTGCTATTGCTGCTGAATTGGAACGTGTGATTTATGGTGGAATGCAGGGTGCTATTGCTGCTGAATTATAACATGTGATTTATTAATCACAATCAACTCAACATTTGGCTCACGTGAGCACGTATCTTGTCCTACCCTTGTAACTCTACCCATAACCCTAACACCCTAACCCTATAGGATCTGACCTTTAACCCTAACACCCTAACCCTATAAATCAGACCTTTAACCCTAACCCCATAAATCAGACCTTTAACCCTAACACCCTAAACCTATAAATCAGGGGCGGTTCTAGGATCAGACCTTTAGGGGACCTTTAACCCTAACCCTAACCCTAACACCCTAACCCTATAAATCAGACCTTTAACCCTAACACCCTAAACCTATAAATCAAGGGCGGTTCTAGGATCAGACCTCTAGGGAACCTTTAACCCTAACCCAGCGGTTCTAGGATAAGACCTTTAGGGCGCTTAGTCCCTATTGGGAATGTGACATGTGCAATGACATGCAATGCTGAGTGCCTTAAACAGTGCTCAACCCCCCTGCTTAATCACTGATCTCACTGGATAACAATGAATTCATACTTTTACACAGTAGGCCTATTGTGCAAGATATTGAATAAATAAATAAACTACAAGTCACTTTCTTCATAGGCCTAACTATACCAGTATCAATTTAAAAGATAATGAACTGCAAATAATCAATGAATAATGAATAAAGATTGTTTTAACATTGGCTCAACTCCAGTAGTGGGCTGGGTGGTCTAAAATCAGTCCTGCAGAAACTTAATTTGGCTTAATTGCAAAGATATGCTACAACTGATTAGTGTTTAAATAGTAGCCTTTTAATGTTTGATCATACAGCTCCTGGAATTGTGAGATAGCTAGTACATGAATGTTTACGTTGTGTAGTTTGGTTTTATTTTTCTCCCGCCTTTAATTGAATTTGATTGTCCGGATGACCAAACATTAAATTGACGAGAGCTGCGCTTCTTGGAAATAATGCAAACCCCTCCAGCCATTCAGAAAAGAGTATTTACCAAGCCGAACCATGAAGGAGTATTTACCAAGCCGTACCATGAAGGAGTATTTACCAAGCCGTACCATGAAGGAGTATTTACCAAGCCGAACCATGAAGGAGTATTTACCAAGCCGAACCATGAAGGAGTATTTACCAAGCCTTGGAGTGAAGGAGCTTTTGAACCTGTAATTGTTTGTTCCCTGTATCTACCAGGCAAGCTCGCCAAATCGAGCATAAAGGCTAAAAAGGATTTGAAAAATTATAACAATACTTCCATCCATCCATTTTCCGCCGCTTATCCGGGCCTGGGTCGCGGTGGCAGCAGGCTCAGCAGGGAATTCCAGCCGTCCCTATCCCCAGCAACTTTTTCCAGATCCTCCTGGAGGATCCCGAGGCGTTCCCAGGCCAGACGAGATACATAATCCCGCCAGCGTGTTCTGGGTCTACCCCGGGGTCTCCTACCAGTAGGGCGTGCCCGGAAAACCTCCAACGGGAAGCGCCCAGGAGGCATCCTAATCAGATGCCCGTACCACCTCATCTGGCTCCTTTCGACGCGAAGGAGCAGCGGCTCTACCGATGACCGAGCTCTTTACCCTATCCCTAAGGCTGAGCACGCACCCTACGGAGGAAACACATTTCACACATTTCAAAATACTTTATTCTTTTCATTTTTAGGGGTGCTGAGAGGGAATTTAAGGGTGAAACCCCCAAAATAGTCTAAAATTGCCAATGCTGTGAATAGTCAGTGAAACGCCCCTAATTCATGTTCATTTATACTGACTGCCTAATTCCATAAAGACATTTGGGTGTGGAAATGTCTCTGATTGTAACTGACAATGACAGTTCTGCGCAACGAACATGCAATAACAATATATAAAACTCTGCACTCATATCTTCCCTACTGAGGGACTGACAAAGGCATCAGATAAAATGTAGTTTGTATGACTGGTCATCTTATTATTTGAATGTAGTTTGTATGAGTGGTCAGCTTATTATTTAAATGTAGTTTGTGTGACTGGTCATCTTATTATTTAAATGTAGTTTGTGTGACTGGTCATCTTATTATTTAAATGTAGTTTGTATGACTGGTCAGTTTATTTATGAGAATAAATCTCAAAACATGCAAGTATTGTTTAATAATTACATCATCATCATCATCATCTTCATCCGCTTTGTCCGGGGTCGGGTCGCGGAGGTAGCAGTTCCAGCAGGGCATTCCAAACTTCCCTTTCCCGGGCCACATTAACCAGCTCTGACTGGGGATTCCAAGGCGTTCCCTGGCCAGTGTGGATATAATCCCTCCACCTGGTCCTAGGTCTGCCCCGCGGCCTCCACCCAGCTGGACTTGCCTGGAACACCTCCCTAGGGAGGCGGCCAGGTGGCATCCTTACTAGATGCCCGAACCACCTCAACTGGGTCCTTTCTACGCAAAGAAGCAGCGGCTCTACTCCGAGTCCCTCACGAATGGCTGAGCTTCTCACCCTATCACTAAGGGAGATGCCAGCCACCCTCCGGAGGAAACTCATTTCCACCACTTGAATCCGCGATCTCGTTCTTTTGGTCATGACCCACCCTTCATGACCATAGGTGAGAGTAGTAACGAAGATAGACCGGTAGATTGAGAGCTTTGCCTTCTGGCTCAGCTCTCTCTTCGTCACAACGGTGCGAAAAAGCGACTGCAACACCGCACCCGCTGCTCCAATTCTCCGGCCCATCTCTCGTTCCATTTTCCCCTCACTCGAGAACAAGACCCCGAGATACTTGAACTCCTTCACTTGGGGTAAAGACTCATTCCCTACTTGGAGTAGACAATCCATCGGTTTCCTGCTGAGAACCATGGACTCAGATTTGGAGGTGCTGATCCTCATCCCAGCCGCTTCACACTCGGCTGCGAACCGATCCAATGAGTGCTGCAGGTCGCAGACCGATGATGCCATCAGGACCACATCAATTTAATAATTACAGATCCTATTAATGCCACTATAGGCAACTTTTTGTGTTAACTAATTATCAACACCTTTCTAAAACTTTTGTTTGCACATTGAAATGTCTATGGGAGAATGAAAAAAATCGCCGTTCAGATCAGTCCTCTTGAGGTCTCAATATTCAGTATAAAAGTTGTGATCTCCCGCAAAACTGTGTGTAGTTGTCGATCGTTCTAGTGATATTTAGTGACCACGAGCATTCTGCATATCTTCTTTGCTTAGGGAAAATAATTACAGCAAGAAAACTGTAACTTCAACTTATAGTACTGTATACTAATACTCCCTATATACCATTAAACTCCACCTTATAGTACTGTGTACTAATACCTCCTATATACCATTATACTCCACCTTATAGTACTGTATACTAATACTCCCTATATGCCATTATCATCATCATCATCATCGTCATCCGCTTTGTCCGGGGTCGGGTCGCGGAGGTAGCAGTTCAAGCAAGGCATTCCAAACTTCCCTTTCCCGGGCCACATTAACCAGCTCTGACTGGGGGATTCCAAGGCGATCCCAGGCCAGTGTGGAGATATAATCCCTCCACCTGGTCCTAGGTCTGCCCCGCGGCCTCCGCCCAGCTGGACGTGCCTGGAACACCTCCCTAGGGAGGCGGCCAGGTGGCATCCTTACTAGATGCCCGAACCACCTCAACTGGCTCCTTTCTACGCAAAGAAGCAGCGGCTCTACTCCGAGTCCCTCACGAATGGCTGAACTTCTCACCCTATCCCTAAGGGAGATGCCAGCCACCCTCCGGAGGAAACTCATTTCCGCCGCTTGTATCCGCGATCTCGTTCTTTCGGTCATGACCCACCCTTCATGACCATAGGTGAGAGTAGGAACGAAGATAGACCGGTAGATTGAGAGCTTTGCCTTCTGGCTCAGCTCTCTCTTCGTCACAACGGTGCGATAGAGCGACTGCAACACCGCACCCGCTGCTCCAATTCTCCGGCCCATCTCTCGTTCCATTTTACCCTCACTCGAGAACAAGATCCCAAGATACTTGAACTCCTTCACTTGGGGTAAAGACTCATTCCCTACCTGGAGTAGACAATCCATCGGTTTCCTGCTGAGAACCATGGCCTCAGATTTGGAGGTACTGATCCTCATCCCAGCCGCTTCACACTCGGCTGCGAACCGATCCAATGAGTGATATATACCATTATACTCCACCTTATAGTACTGTATACTAATACTCCCTATATACCATTAAACTCCACCTTATAGTACTGTGTACTAATACCTCCTATACACCATTATACTCAACCTTATAGTACTGTATACTAATACTTCCTATATACCATTATACTCCAACTTATAGTACTGTATACTAATACTCCCTATATACCATTATACTCCAACTTATAGTACTGTATACTAATACCTCCTATATACCATTATACTCCACCTTATAGTACTGTGTACTAATACCTCCTATATACCATTATACTCCACCTTATAGTACTTTATACTAATACTCCCTATATACCATTATACTCCACCTTATAGTACTGTATACTAATACTCCCTGTATACCACTAAACTCCACTTTATAGTACTGTGTACTAATACCTCCTATACACCATTATACTCCACCTTATAGTACTGTATACTAATACTTCCTATTTACCATTATACTCCACCTTAAAGTACTGTATACTAATACCCCCTATATACCATTATACTCCACCTTATAGTACTGTGTACTAATACCTCTTATATACCATTATACTCCATATTATTGTACTGCGTACTAATACCCCCTATATACCATTATACTCCACCTTATAGTACTGTGTACTAATACCCCCTATATACCATTATACTCCACCTTATAGTACTGTGTACTAATACTCCCTATATACCATTATACTCCACCTTATAGTACTGTGTACTAATACCTCCTATATACCATTATACTCCACCTTATAATGCTGTGTACTAATACCTCCTATATACCATTATACTCGGGTGAAAGTAGATTTTATTTCTTGCCGGTACTCTACCACAACCGTTTAGTTTTTTTGCTTCCACCAAGCAAAGTAGGCCTTGCATAGTAACCTAGCAACACAGGACGCTAACTTCCAAAACTTGTATCGGCGCATTGATACTTTGTAATGCGGTCACAACTGTGTGGTTGTAGTGTTTTTTACAACGGCTTCGTACGCGGCAGTCAATCATAATCAAATACTGGGGGTGCGTTCCCATCGCCAGCATCTACAAGAGGGAGGAAACAGCTTACTGGTTTAGAGGTCTAAAAATCAAGGAAAATGTCTAGAGCCAGGATACATGTTGAAAGGGCCATTGGCAGAATCAAACAGTTCCGAATCCTCCGTAACACCTTACCAGTGAGTATGGTGAAACGGAGCAAAGATGACCAGCTCTGCACAGTGGATAAATTATTGATTGTCTGCGCAGCCCTATCAAACCTGGGGAAACCACTTGTAAAATAAAAAAAATCTAATCTGTACATAGTCATAACAATTATTGTACATATGCTTGTGTGATGTCATTTCAATTGTTCATTTTTATTTTTCATTGTTATTTGTTTTTTGTTATTGTTCATTCTGATGTGTTGTCTTATCTATTGCCAGAATAAATATAAAATAACTGGGAAAGGCATTTATCATTTCAATATACAACTCACGTATTTGCCAATACAGTAGTCCTATCTATGCCAATATACAGTAGTCAGTAGTCCTATCTATGAATTCACAATCTCAGTGTATTTGTGTGTGTGTGTGTGTGTGTGTGTGTGTGTGTGTGTGTGTGTGTGTGTGTACATATCTGTAGCCTTCCATCAAAAAAATCATCTACCACCTTAGGCAGCATGTGCTTGAAGTAAAAAGCTTTGAGCCTTCGGACGTGAAAATTTACGTTTTTGTCAAATGGCACCTCAAGCTCAATGTGCTCTGACGGGGTCCAAATCGCAAGTTTTGCTGATTGCACTCCCAGACAATACATGCCCAACTGAACCTGCATGTAGTAACCCCTTGGCCCTTTTGGGTTGATCACATATCCCCCCCCCTCCACTCTAACATCCCCATCATGTTTGACGGACAGGGCTTCTTTCAAGTTGGCCATCACAGGGCACTTGATCTCTAATAGCACATTTTTATTAAGAATGCCATCAGGGCTTGCTGCCAGCCATGGATCTGTCTCATTAACTATAAGATCCTTGGTTTCAATTGAGTGCCCCATTCCCTGCATGTACTGGACAGCAACCTGCTCATTAGCCTTCCCATGCTGTGTTGCCCTGTTCCCTTTAAATGTTGGGTACAGGTGTTCGGGCAGGAATTTGCCGGGGTCAGTGGTGTGACGTACGGGGACCTTCTTTGCAGTGCTTGCTGTAATACGCACTTTGCGGGCATCATACCAGATTGGCTCTTGGCTCTGCCTTTTTGTAGAATCCTCCTGCTGTTCAGCTTGATAAGCTGTAAATTCAACATAAAGGTCATAGAAGGCCTTACATTTTGGGCAGCTAAGGGTGTGGTCATGTTCACTGTGAGTTAGAAGCAGGGAGGATTCCACTGCACTCTGCTCTAGATCCATCTCAGCCCCCTGCACAGCCTGCACTGCCTAAATACCTAGATGGTCTAGGCTCCCTGACTCTGATGCTGTGTCAGTTTCACTACTGTCACACATGACCGTGAACAGAGCACAGTCTGGAATAACTTCCTAAAGACAAAAGTACAAAGAGTTAACAAATATACTACAAACCAGATGGGGCTTTGTTATGATTTTGTATTACACTAGTTCCGCAACAGTAGGACTTTTCCCACATCTTACCTTTAGAGCTTTAAAAAGCATTCTAGGTGAACCGTTGGCCTCTGGAGTATGAGGACGGAGGACACATGGTGCACTTGTTTGAAGCCTTGGCTTCTTGAAGGAAGGCTTGCAGAAGGTTAATTCTGCCACTAGATTTGGATCAGCCTTAAAGTGTTGCAATCAAATCACTTTTTAGTATTTACACCATGTAGAGAAACAGACTGTGTTATTGACCACAGTTTAATGCTGAAGAAGTTAACCAACAATGACAGAATTAGTAGATATTTAGGAAGGAATGAACAGGGGGGAACCAGTTTACACACTGAAATGCATCCTACGTAAAGGCTTACCTTTTTGGTGACACGTGACCACACACTTGGATCTGAGGTAACTGATGGACCATTCTGAAGCCCCTCTGTTATGCATTGCTCCACAGTGACCAAGACTGCGCCTACATGGCTACACACCTCTCCATTGCTGTATGTAAAGAGACATGGAGAATACTTAGTATTAGTAAAAATAGTGATACTGTAACGGCTTCACCATTTAACTGCCTCCTACTACAAACCCAAACCATAAACTACAAACGTCCAGGAAATAGGATGCTGTGTGTCTGAGCACATATACATATATACATATATATATATATATATATATATATATATATATATATATATATATATATATATAATCTATCCTACTGTAAAGTCAACTGTCTCCTATTTAGAGAACAAGACTGGCTAATAAAACGATTAGTGCCGAGAATTAAATTTAATGTCACCAAACCTCAGGCAAAATACAGCTATTTAGGACTACTGGGAAAGGGCTTAAAGTAGCAAGTAAATTAACTAGCTACTTACTTACCCGGCCATACTAGTACAGTGTCCGCTCTTGATTTCTCCCGTTTGGCTGGCGATAATCCAGGCACAATACCGCTTTGCCATAGCCTGACTTGCCCCGATCTCGCCGTTAACAACACACATGTCGTTCTTTGTGTAGTTTACCAAATTAGACACTTTTCCAGATTGGAGGTAATTGTATGCGTCCAAGCTCCTGTAGGCACGAAACGCTTCGCGTGTGTAAACACACTCGGCCTCCACCAAGTACTCGAAAATATGTAGCTGTGTTGTGTTGGGAAGTTCTTTAAATCTCTGACTAAAAAATTTAGATCTTGAAGAAATGTCGAATGGATCGGGTAAAATCATACAACCTATGGTTAATTTTTCTAAATATCTACGTTTTTCCTCCTTTGATAAACTACGGAAATATTCACTTGACATTGCGTTTTACTTTTGACAGCTTTTTTTTGACCGTTTATTTTCGCTGATCAACGATGTATACAGGAAGTAAACCGGATGATCAGAGGGGTTTTAATGTTCATTTCGAACGTAATGACGGTTTGTTATTGTTGTTAGTTTGAATCCGTCTATAGTAACCTAGTGCACTATGAGGTGGACTGCACAGGCTATTCCGCCATAGACCAGAGCAACGTTAATACCCTGTGCAGTCCACTTGTAGTGCACTACTAGGCGATTGGAACGCACTCTGGAA
>JAPMUY010008489.1:17500-47500 GCA_026901105.3 Galaxias olidus | reverse complement strand
TCTACCGCCCTATCTCTAACTTACTCTTTAAACTACAGCCCTGTCTCTAACTTACCCTTTAAACTACCGCCCTATCTCTAACTTACTCTTTAAACTACAGCTCTATCTCAAAATTACCCTTTAAACTACAGCTCTATCTCTAAGTTGCCTTTCTACTCTGCAAACTACCACCCTATCTCTAACTTACCCTAAACCTAACTAAACCTTAGAACGCATCATTGCATCTCAGATTCAACCATTTCTATCTGCCAATAATTTGTTTGAGCCCCTTCAGTCTGGTTTTCACACACTCCACAGCACAGAACGAGCACTCACTAAGGTTACCAATGATCTCCTTACTTCCGCTGATGCATGGGCCCTCAACATCCTCATCCTATTAGACCTTAGTGCAGCCTTTGACACAGTGTGTCACAAACTACTTATTTCCAGGCTGCAAATGTTGGGTATTGAGACACTTCAATCATACCTCACAAACAGAAATCAATGAATCCGCACAACTTCACCTGATAAGCCTCCACTTACCTGTATTGAACCTTGACTGTAATCCACTGCCGGATGTAGAACAACTAACTCAAACTGAACAGCAAAACTCCTCATAATTGGCACCAAACACCCTAACTAAAGTTGGCAATATCTCTCTCTCTCCATTGATGGTATTACAGTCTCCCCTCCTCCTCCAGCACACAATCTTGGCGTCTTAATGGACTCTACTCTTTCGTTTAACTCGTAACATGGTCAAAATCTCCTTCTTACATCTTAAAAACATTGCTAAAATCCAACCATCCCTCTTCCATAGTGCAGCTGCCAAACTCATTCACTCATTCATCTTCCCCGTCTAGCTGCGTCATGACTCATTCACTCATTCATCTTTCCCGTCTAGCTGCCTCATGATTCATTCACTCATTCATCTTCCCCGTCTAGCTGCCTCATGGCTCATTCACTCATTCATCTTCCCCGTCTAGCTGCCTCATGACTCATTCACTCATTCATCTTCCCCGTCTAGCTGCCTCATGATTCATTCACTCATTCATCTTCCCCGTCTAGCTGCCTCATGACTCATTCACTCATTCATCTTCCCCGTCTAGCTGCCTCATGACTCATTCACTCATTCATCTTCCCCGTCTAGCTGCCACATGACTCATTCACTCATTCATCTTCCCCGTCTGGACCCATTCACTCATTCATCTTTCTCGTCTAGCTGCCTCATGACTCATTCACTCATTCATCTTCCCCGTCTAGCTGCGTCATGACTCATTCACTCATTCATCTTCCCCGTCTAGCTGCCTCATGACTCATTCACTCATTCATCTTTCTCGTCTAGCTGCCTCATGACTCATTCACTCATTCATCTTCCCCATCTAGCTGCCTCATGACTCATTCACTCATTCATCTTCCACCGTCTGGATTACTGCCGTTTCATCTCTTTAGCATCAGCCTGCATGACCTCCAACTGGTTTAAACTCTGCTGCTCCTCTCCTCACCTCTACCAAATCTACTCAGCACATAACCCCTGCTGCTCGTCTCACCTGGAGTGCCCCACTTGTGTAATGTTACACCTGGAGTGCCCCACTTGTGTAATGTTACACCTGGAGTGCCCCACTTGTGTAATGTTACACCTGGAGTGTCCCACTTGTGTAATGTTACACCTGGAGTTGGGGGGGATGGTAGAGTTGGGGTGGAGGTATGTGAGAGTCACACCTGGAGGGGATGGTAGAGAATGGGTGGAGGTATGTGAGAGTCACACCTGGAGGGGATGGTAGAGTATGGGTGGAGGTATGTGAGAGTCACACCTGGAGGGGATGGTAGAGTATGGGTGGAGGTATGTGAGAGTTACACCTGGAGGGGATGGTAGTAGTAAGGAGGTATGTGAGAGTGTGTAATGTTACACCTGGAGGGGATGGTAGTAGTAAGGAGGTATGTGAGAGTGTGTAATGTTACACCTGGAGGGGATGGTAGCGTTGGGGAGTTGGGGGGATGGTATGTGAGAGTTTGTAATGTTACACGTAGAGTTGGGGGTGATGGTATGTGAGAGTGTGTAATGTTACACCTGGAGTTGGGGTGATGGTGGAGTAGGTTACACCTGGAGTTGGGGGGATGGTAGGGGGGTGGTAGGTAGGTAGGTAACACCTGGAGTTGGGGGGATGGTAGGGGGGGGGTGGTAGGTAGGTTACACCTGGAGTTGGGGGGATGGAAGGGGGGGGGTGGTAGGTAGGTTACACCTGGAGTTGGGGGGATGGTAGGTAGAGTAGGGATGGTAGGTCGGTTACACCTGGAGTTGGGGGGATGGTAGGGGGGGTGTGGTAGGTAGGTTACACCTGGAGTTGGGGGGATGGTAGGTAGAGTAGGTGATGGTAGGTAGGTTACACCTGGAGTTGGGGGGATGGTAGGTAGAGTAGGGATGGTAGGTCGGTTACACCTGGAGTTGGGGGGATGGTAGGGGGGGTGTGGTAGGTAGGTTACACCTGGAGTTGGGGGGATGGTAGGGGGTGTGGTAGGTAGGTTACACCTGGAGTTGGGGGGATGGTAGGTAGAGTAGGGATGGTAGAGTATGTGAGAGTACGCGCGAGCAGTTTTTCTCCTCCATGCGATCTTGTTTCTTAGTTTTTGATTTTCTCATCCTGGTTATTTTTACAGTTTATTTTGCTTTGTTACCCAGTTTGGTTTTCCTCTGATTTACGTATGACTATTTAAAAAACAAAACAAAATCATACCACCTATTGTTTGCTTGTTTGAATGCGTTGGCTAGCTGTCTCTCCCGGTGAATACATTTGGTGCTTGGATATCCACTGTTGGGTTAGGGTTAGGATTAGAATTTTCTGAGTTTGTGGAATTTAAGGCTGTCTCTGTTGCTGTTCCTTGGATACACTCTACAGGATCACATGACCTGTTCCACTCCTGCACTTAAACATGGCTCAGTACTCTTTTCCTGAACTGACGAGCATTATCCTCAAAGCCATGCACACCATGGCTCCGCTAGCACCCTGCACACACCGCGATCTAGGGATTCTGCGTTTGGCCGGCTATTGTAAATAAGGCTCGCGCAGGCTCTTCTACTGTTCACAACCTAACATTCATATCCCCTCTGTTCTGACCAGAATCCCCTCCGCAACCAACGTATATCTAAACATGCCGATGCTAACCTGAACAACCTTGCACCCCTAGTTACATCAGACAGTAATGTGCTAACCTGGGTGCACTTCTGAGCTTTGTTCTATGAAGGTTAAAGGTCGTCAGCTGGAAAGACTTTCAAGAAAAACAAGTCTCACTGGTCAGGGGTTAGGGTCATGGGTTAGGGTTAGGGTCATGCCAATATCTACAAGAACCATATCAAAGCTTTTAAGACTGCACTCCATCAAAAACAAATACTACTCCAATCTCATTGATTAGGGCAATACAAATACTACTCCAATCTCATTGATTAGGGCAATACAAATACTACTCCAGTCTCATCGATTAGGGAAAAAAACATACTACTCCAATCTCATTGATAAGGCCAAAAACAAATACTACTCCAATCTCATCGATTAGGGCAAAACAAATACTACTCCAATCTCATTGATAAGGTCACAAATAATCAGATTGCTCTTCAACACAATCTTCTGTACCACTGCCTGTCTAAACTGCCCCATCCTGTTAAATGCAACCTCAATGCTTTCAAGTCTATTGATGCTGCATTTATTTCCTCTCTAGTCACTCGATCAAACCTGCACTCTCGACCCTATTCCCACCTCCCTAGTCAAACCTGTCTGCCCTCTCTGTGCCCCCTCATTGTAAGCACCTCCACCAGAACTGGCTCTGTCCCTCCAGAGCTGAAGACGGCAGTGGTCACACCTATCCTCAAAAAGCCGGGTTTAGAGTCCCTCAGTAACTATAGGCCTATTTCCAACCTTCCATTCTTAAGCAAGATCCTGCAGCACACTAGCTTTTCAACTACAGTCCCATATGGCTCAGTATTGGTTGTATGAACCTATGCAATCCGGTTTCTTGGCCAAACATAGCATGAAAACGGCCCTGGTCAAGGTCATCAATGATCTTTTCCTGGCAGCAGACTCCACCAACCTAACTCTATTAATCCTTCTCGACCTCTCAGCAGCCTTTGATACCGTCTGTCACAATATCCTCCCAGACCGCCTGGATAGGCTTCTGGGTATCACTGGTACTGCACATGCATGTTCAGGTCGTATCTCTATGTCAGCTACATTCGGGCGGCTCTAGGAACAGCACAGTCCTCCCCTGCACCAGTCTACCAGGGTGTACCGCAGGGCTCGGTCTTGGGCCCAGACCTGTTCACCAGTCTACCAGGGTGTACCGCAGGGCTCGGTCTTGGGGCCAAACCTGTTCACCAGTCTACCAGGGTGTACTGCAGAGCTCGGTCTTGGGACCAAACCTGTTTACCATCTATATGCTCCTTCTGGAACAAATAATTCGTGAACATGGACTCAACTTCCCCTGTTATGCAGATGACACCTAGCTCTATATTCACACCAAGCCCCGCACAAACCTCCCTCCCCGTCACTCACAAACTGGTTACTGGAGATACAATCTTGGTTGTCAGATAATTATCTAAAGCTAAGATCTGTTAGCTAGTATGCTAATAGATGTTACTGCCAGCAGACGTAGGCTGTGTTCTCTTTCTTTATTTTCTTAAGAAAAAAACACATATTCCAACACTACATAGAAAGTTGAGAAATGAAACATCACTAAATCCAACATGTCCAAAAACATAAATTATGTAATAAATAAAACTGCAAAAGAATCATCAATATTTAGGGTCTTTCTTTAGTTATTTCAAGTTCTCAAAGTCTTCAAAAGATATTTGCAGGCTTTCTGTTTGTTTTTATAGAAGTGGTGCCTGTGCCTTTGATGGGATTGCTGGTTTCACAGTACAGGTTTTCAATATGCCTTTGTAGGCTACCCTTTAATTAGGGAAACAATTACATCAAATCTAAAGGCAATGCGATTTACCATATATTTATCGTATGTTAAATAGATACTTTCTTTTTTGCTTCAGTTGGTAACATGGAAGTAACAAGTTTACTAAGTAACTAAAAATCTGAACATTTCACTGCTTAATCAGTGCTAAATCCAGTAAAAACGGGTTTGACATCTTGCCTCATCTCCTCCAGTTACCATTGGTCTGGAAATGTGACATATATAACTATTATAATACATATATTATCATGACATATAGAACTATTATTATATATATATATTATCATGACATATAGAACTATTCTCTACCGAGGAATAAATTACATCCAATAACTTCACTATATAGAATTTTTACATTTTAGAAGTTCTATTGTATCTTGTTTTAAAGAACATTTGTTGGAGACTCGAGATTCTAAGATTAAACCTTTTCTCTTCCTCCTCCCCCCTCCCCCCCCGTCCCCCCTCTCCCTCTCTCCACCCTCTCCCCCCTGTTCCCCTTCTCCCTCTCCCCCTGTCCCTCTCCCCCTCCCCCTGTCCCCCCTCTTAGTTGACCTGATGACTTTAAGGATCCCTCTGGCCCCAGACTTCCTCAGATAGCTGCAACCATGAGCTGCTCTTAAACCAATCAATACTGTGCTAGTACTTTCTGGGGGCTGTGTGTGGGTGTGTGTGTGTGTGTGTGTGTGTGTGTGTGTGGGTGGGTGGGTGGGTGGGTGGGTGTGTGTGGGTGTGGGTGTGTGGAATAGAGCGAGCAGTCTGTTAGGGCTCATCTCAGGGGTTAGGGTTAGGGTTAGGTCCAGGGGTTAGGGTTAGGGTTCATCTCAGGGGTTAGGGTTAGGGTTAGGGTTCATCTCAGGGGTTAGGGTTAGGTCCAGGGGTTAGGGTTAGGGCTCATCTCAGGGGTGTGTGTTTGTGTGAGTGCAGAAGCAGGAAGACTGGTGGACAAGACAACTAACCCTAACTATTCATTATACTACTACTACTACAACTAACCCTAACCCTACCTATTCATTATACTACTACTACAACTAACCCTAACCCTAACTATTCATTATACTACTACTACAACTAACCCTAACCCTACCTATTCATTATACTACTACTACTACAACTAACCCTAACCCTAACTATTCATTATACTACTACTACAACTAACCCTAACCCTACCTATTCATTATACTACAACTACTACAACTAACCCTAACCCTAACTATTCATTATACTACTACTACTACAACTAACCCTAACCCTACCTATTCATTATACTACTACTACTACAACTAACCCTAACCCTAACTATTCATTATACTACAACTACTACAACTAACCCTAACCCTAACTATTCATTATACTACTACTACAACTAACCCTAACCCTAACTATTCATTATACTACTACTACAACTAACCCTAACCCTAACTATTCATTATACTACTACTACTACAACTAACCCTAACCCTACCTATTCATTATACTACTACTACTACAACTAACCCTAACTATTCATTAAAGGAGGAGGGGTACAAAACCTTTTTCTCAACAGGATAGGTTTGTATGACTTGGGTAAGCTAACTGCTAAGCTAACACAACAGTGTATAACCATTGCCCAGGCTTAGCTAGCTGCTAAGCTAACACAACATTGTGTAGCCATTGGCCAGGCTAAGCTAACTGGAAAGCTAACTCTGCGGTGTATAACCACAGGCCAGGCTAAGCTAACTGCAAAGCTAACTCTGCGGTGTATACCCATTGGCCAGGCTAAGCTAACTGCAAAGCTAACTCTGCAGTGTATACCAATTGGCCAGAGTAAGCTAACTGCAAAGCTAACTCTACGGTGTATACCCATTGGCCAGGCTAAGCTAACTGCAAAGCTAACTCTGCGGTGTATACCCATTGGCCAGGCTAAGCTAACTGCAAAGCTAACACTGCGGTGTATACCCATTGGCCAGGCTAAGCTAAGTGGTAACAGAGTTTGTCATGTGTCTACTGCTGTGAACTACTGCAGGTCACGGGGAGATGTTGACTCCTGTCTGACCCACGACAGTTCTACTGCTCTGACTCATGGTGTTTGAAAACACACACACACACACACACACACACACACACACACTCTAGCACACACACATGCACACGCACACCCACATGTACTTACACACACACACACACACACACACACACTCTAACACATGCACACACACACACACACACACACACACACACACACACACACACACACACACACACACACGTACTCATACTCACCTACTTACACACACGCACACACACTCACGCTCCTCTTTAAAATGTTCAGATCTGTGTACAGGGTCTCTGTCCTTCATAGGCACGGGCAGCAACACAGTGTTTAGTCTCCGGGGCAACAGGGAGCTAGGAGCTTAGAGAGACTCCAGTTCTGTGTGCTATGAGAAGAACACAGGGTTCTGTCTGTCTGCTATGAGAGGAACTCAGGGTTCTGTCTGTCTGCTATGAGAGAAACACAGGGTTCTGTCTGTCTGCTATGAGAGGAACTCAGGGTTCTGTCTGTCTGCTATGAGGAACTCAGGGTTCTGTCTGTCTGCTATGAGGAACACAGGGTTCTGTCTATCTGCTCTGAGAGGAACACAGGGTTCTGTCTGTCTGCTTTGAGGAACACAGGGTTCTGTCTGTCTGCTATGAGAGGAACACAGGGTTCTGTCTGTCTGCTATGAGAGGAACACAGGGTTCTGTCTGTCTGCTATGAGAGGAACTCAGGGTTCTGTCTGTCTGCTATGAGAGGAACTCAGGGTTCTGTCTGTCTGCTATGAGAGGAACTCAGGGTTCTGTCTGTCTGCTATGAGAGGAACTCAGGGGTTCTGTCTGTCTGCTATGAGGGAACACAGGGTTCTGTCTGTCTGCTCTGAGAGGAACTCAGGGTTCTGTCTGTCTCAGGGTTCTGTCTGTCTGCTATGAGAGGAACTCAGGGTTCTGTCTGTCTGCTATGAGAGGAACACAGGGTTCTGTCTGTCTGCTATGAGGAACACAGGGTTCTGTCTGTCTGCTATGAGAGGAACTCAGGGTTCTGTCTGTCTGCTATGAGGAACACAGGGTTCTGTCTGTCTGCTATGAGGAACACAGGGTTCTGTCTGTCTGCTATGAGGAACACAGGGTTCTGTCTGTCTGCTATGAGAGGAACTCAGGGTTCTGTCTGTCTGCTATGGGGAACACAGGGTTCTGTCTGTCTGCTCTGAGAGGAACTCAGGGTTCTGTCTGTCTGCTATGGGGAACACAGGGTTCTGTCTGTCTGCTATGAGAGGAACTCAGGGTTCTGTCTGTCTGCTATGAGAGGAACTCAGGGTTCTGTCTGTCTGCTCTGAGAGGAACACAGGGTTCTGTCTGTCTGCTCTGAGAGGAACACAGGGTTCTGTCTGTCTGCTATGAGAGGAACTCAGGGTTCTGTCTGTCTGCTCTGAGAGGAACACAGGGTTCTGTCTGTCTGCTATGAGAGGAACTCAGGGTTCTGTCTGTCTGCTATGAGGAACACAGGGTTCTGTCTGTCTGCTATGAGAGGAACTCAGGGTTCTGTCTGTCTGCTATGAGGAACTCAGGGTTCTGTCTGTCTGCTATGAGAGGAACTCAGGGTTCTGTCTGTCTGCTCTGAGAGGAACTCAGGGTTCTGTCTGTCTGCTATGGGGAACACAGGGTTCTGTCTGTCTGCTATGAGGAACACAGGGTTCTGTCTGTCTGCTCTGAGAGGAACACAGGGTTCTGTCTGTCTGCTATGAGAGGAACTCAGGGTTCTGTCTGTCTGCTATGAGGAACACAGGGTTCTGTCTGTCTGCTATGAGAGGAACTCAGGGTTCTGTCTGTCTGCTCTGAGAGGAACACAGGGTTCTGTCTGTCTGCTCTGAGAGGAACACAGGGTTCTGTCTGTCTGCTATGAGAGGAACTCAGGGTTCTGTCTGTCTGCTATGAGAGGAACTCAGGGTTCTGTCTGTCTGCTATGGGGAACACAGGGTTCTGTCTGTCTGCTCTGAGAGGAACTCAGGGTTCTGTCTGTCTGCTCTGAGAGGAACACAGAGAGAGAGAGAGAGAGAAGAGGGACCCACTCCACAGTTATACACACACACACTGGTGGCACGCAGTGGCAGGGGCTGGTGTTGGTGGTGGTGTGTGGTGTGTGTGTGTGTGTGTGTGTGGGGGGGGGGGGGGGGAATAGCTCAAAGAGAATTCCATCTCATTCAACTGGAAATGATCAAACGGAGTCACATCATTACTCCCTTCTCTGGATTAAGACAATACCTCTCTCTCTTTGTATCTCTGTATCTCTCTCTCTCTCTCTCTCTCTCTCTCTTTGTATTTCTGTATCTGTCTTTCTCTCTCTCTCTCTCTCTCTCTCTCTTTGTATCTCTGTTTCTGTCTTTCTCTCTTTCTCTCTCTCTCTCTCTCTCCTCTCTTTCTCTCCCTATCAATTCAATTTCAATGTAATGAGCTAATTGGCATGAAAAGACAAATGCTTATATTGCCAAAGCAAACATAGTTGAACATATAATGTGACATCACCTTACAACAATAATAAACAGCTGGATGAAAGGAGGCTGCTCGGGACTCCATGATGATGATGATGATGATGATGATGATGATGATGTAATAATAGTAATGTTCATGATATGATTATCCAACTGAGGCCAAACCATGAAAGGATAGCATCAACTTTATGGAACTAGGCCAAAATGCAAAAAGCTAAATCTAAATCCATCCTAACTAATAGATTGCACATCATCCAGCTCACATTGTGGCTGCTGCCTCTGGTGGTAGCATTAGGCGCTTTCCGGCCAAATGTCATGGTACTAGTAGTTCTCTCACTAGTATCTCTCTCTCTCTCTCTTTCTCTCTCTCTCTCTTTCTGTCTCTCTTTGTATCTCTGTATCTGTCTTTCTCTCTCTCTCTCTTTCTCTCTCTCTTTGTATCTCTGTATCTGTCTTTCTCTCTCTCTCTTGCACATCATCCAGCTCACATTGTGGCTGCTGCCTCTGATGGTAGCATTAGGCGCTTTCCGGCCAAATGTCATGGTACTAGTAGTTCCAAGAACTACTTTTCGAGGAACTAAAAGGTTCCTGCAACCCTGTGTTATCGGTGTTTTGACCGCTGGAACCTTCCCCAGAATAATAGGCCAATTAGTGCGTACGCTATGCCAAACAAATCCACATTATAGGTGTGATTCTGCAACAGGAAAACATCTAAGTGGAGTTTGGATATTATTGTATGACTATGTCGTAGATAGCCAAACCTTCCCTAAATGTAATTACCTTCATTTAAAAACATTTAAATGATGAGCTATACCAGATTGGTTACATATAAACATGAAAAACAGTATTGGCTACAGTAACCAAAGGGGTTAGGATACCACGTTTAATGTGTGGGATTGTTCAAACTTCATTTCAAACCTCCCGTCACAGCCATACTGCTGTGCGTTATTGTTTGCGATGAGTGATTATTGCGTTATATGAACATGATTACGTTGTCCTCTGTAGGCTACGATAGTTTGTCAATAGTAACTATCCCAATCCTCAGCCTCACTCTCTGTCTATGGACTATACATTATGTTTGACTGCCTTTTTGGATTGTGAATACAAAACATTGACCTATCGTAAGTATTATTATGCTCTCCATGTTGACCATTTGATTGCGGACGCACTTTTAAAAATGGCTGTTGAAATATTGGTAGAAATTTACTGCAAATACGCGAACAATTAGAAATATTGAGTGCTATGAGCCCCACCCTGAAGGTTCCGGTACTTTAGAAAGTACTACCTCCCGCAGGTACTCTCTACTTCCTCTCTTCTCCACTCCCCTCTCTCCTCTTCCTCCTCTCCTCCTCCTCCTCTCCTCCTCTCCCCTATCCTCTCCTCCTCCTCTGTCTCTCCTCTCCTCTTCCTCCTCCCCTCTCCTCTCCTCTCCTCTCCTCCTCCCCTATCCTCTCCTCTCCTCCTCCCCTATCCTCTCCTTTCCTCCTCTGCTCTCCTCTCCTCCTCTCCTCTCCTCTTCTCCTCTGTCTCTCCTCTCCTCCCCTCTCCTCCTCTCCTCCTCTCCCCTCCCCCTTCCCTCCTGTCCTCCTCCCCTCTCCTCCTCTCCCCTATCCTCTCCTCCTCTCCTATCCTCTCCTTTCCTCCCCTCCTCTCCTCCCCTCTCCTCTCCTCCTCTCCTCTCCTCTGCTCTCTCCTCTCCTCTGCTCTCCCCTCCCCTCTCCCCTCTCCTCTCTCCTCTCCTCCTCTCCTCTCCTTTCCTCCTCTCCTCTCCTCTCCTCTACTCCTCCTCCTCCCCTCTCCTCTCCTTTCCTCCTCTGCTCTCCTCTCCTCCTCACTGTCTCCTCTGCTCTCCTCTCCTCCTCCTTCTCCTCTCCTCTCCTCCTCTTCTCCTCTCCTCTCCTCTCCTCCTCCTCTCCTCTCCTCTCCTCTCCCCTCTCCTCTCCTCTCCTCTCCCCTCTCCTCCTCTCCTCTCCCCTCTCGTCCTCTCCCCTCCCCTCTCCCCTCTGTCTCCTCCTCTCCTCTCCCCTCTCGTCCTCTCCCCTCCCCTCTCCCCTCTGTCTCCTCCTCTCCCCTCCCCTCTCTCCTCTTCTCATCTGACACCTGTATTTAACACAGGGGGAAGGTTAAAGCTGATATTCAGGATGGCTTTCTGCCATCTCATTAGTGGAGCCCGCTGTGGGAGCCCTGCCCAGACGGAGTGTGTTATTGTGTGTGTGTGTGTGTGTGTGTGTGTGTGTGTGTGTGTGTGTGTGTGTGTGTGTGTGGGTGAATGCCAGCACTACAGTGGTGTTACAGAGAAAGGTGTCTCTGATACTGCTTATCCACACACACACACACACACACACACACACACACACACACACACACACACACACACAGCTTTGTTGAGATGTGGGGGACTTGGAACGTGTTATGTTGTGTACAGACTGTTGAGGCTTTAAAGATAACTGTTTAGGTTAGGCTTTAAAGATAACTGTTTAGGTTAGGCTTTAAAGATAACTGTTTAGGTTAGACTTTAAAGATAACTGTTTAGGTTAGGCTTTAAAGGGTTAGGGTTAGGGTTAGAGTGGTCTGTCTGGATGGGTTAGGGTTTAAAGGGTTAGGCTTTAAAGATAACTGTTTAGGTTAGGCTTTAAAGGGTTAGGGTTAGGGTTAGAGTGGTCTGTCTGGATGGGTTAGGGTTTAAAGGGTTAGGCTTTAAAGATAACTGTTTAGGTTAGGCTTTAAAGGGTTAGGGTTAGGGTTAGAGTGGTCTGTCTGGATGGGTTAGGCTTTAAAGGGTTAGGCTTTAAAGATAACTGTTTAGGTTAGGCTTTAAAGGGTTAGGGTTAGGGTTAGAGTGGTCTGTCTGGATGGGTTAGGGTTTAAAGGGTTAGGCTTTAAAGATAACTGTTTAGGTTAGGCTTTAAAGGGTTAGGGTTAGCGTGGTCTGTCTGGATGGGTTAGGCTTTAAAGGGTTAGGGTTAGGGTTAGAGTGGTCTGTCTGGATGGGTTAGGGTTTTAAAGGTTAGGGTTAGAGTGGTCTGTCTGGATGGGTTAGGGTTTAAAGGGTTAGACTTTAAAGATAAATGTTTAGGTTAGGCTTTAAAGGGTTAGGGTTAGGGTTAGAGTGGTCTGTCTGGATGGGTTAGGGTTTAAAGGGTTAGGCTTTAAAGATAACTGTTTAGGTTAGGCTTTAAAGGGTTAGGGTTAGGGTTAGAGTGGTCTGTCTGGATGGGTTAGGGTTTAAAGGGTTAGACTTTAAAGATAAATGTTTAGGTTAGGCTTTAAAGGGTTAGGGTTAGGGTTAGAGTGGTCTGTCTGGATGGGTTAGGGTTTAAAGGGTTAGACTTTAAAGATAACTGTTTAGGTTAGGCTTTAAAGGGTTAGGGTTAGGGTTAGAGTGGTCTGTCTGGATGGGTTAGGGTTTAAAGGGTTAGGCTTTAAAGATAACTGTTTAAAGGTGGTCTGTCTGGATGGTGGGTTAGGGTTAGGGGTTAGGGTTAGGGTTAGGGTTTGCTAAAGGAAGTGTTGTTTTGTTTTTTACTCCCCTTTCTTTTCTTTCTTTGGTTTCTGTCTCTGTCTCTCTGAGTCTGTTTCTCTCTCTGTCTCTCTGTCTCTCTGAGTCTGTTTCTCTCTCTGTCTCTCTGTCTTTCTGAGTCTGTTTCTCTCTCTGTCTCTCTGAGTCTGTTTCTCTCTCTGTCTCTCTGTCTCTCTGAGTCTGTTTCTCTCTCTGTCTCTCTGTCTTTCTGAGTCTGTTTCTCTCTCTGTCTCTCTGAGTCTGTTTCTCTCTCTGTCTCTCTGTCTCTCTGAGTCTGTTTCTCTCTCTGTCTCTCTGAGTCTGTTTCTCTCTCTGTCTCTGAGTCTGTTTCTCTCTCTGTCTCTCTGAGTCTGTTTCTCTCTCTGTCTCTCTGTCTCTCTGAGTCTGTTTCTCTCTCTGTCTCTCTGTCTCTCTGAGTCTGTTTCTCTCTCTGTCTTTCTGTCTCTCTGAGTCTGTTTCTCTCTCTGTCTCTCTGTAACTGAGTCTGTTTCTCTCTCCGTCTCTCTGTCTCTCTGAGTCTGTTTCTCTCTCTGTCTCTCTGTCTCTCTGTCTCTCTGAGTCTGTTTCTCTCTCTGTCTCTCTGAGTCTGTTTCTCTCTCTGTCTCTGTATCTGAGTCTGTTTCTTTCTCTGTCTCTCTCTCTCTCTCTCTCTCTCTCTCTCTCTCTCTCTCTCTCTGTCTCTCTGTAATTGAGTCTGTTTCTCTCTCTGTCTCTCTGTAACTGAGTCTGTTTCTCAAATTAAAATTTCAATTTAAATGAGCTTTATTGGCATGGTAAAGTATACATTTACATTGCCAAAGCATTACAACACATATGACAGATATGACAACAACAAAATAAACAATATTATGTCATAAAACAATTTCACACAATTTAAAAAAAAAAAAATTCAAAATATAATGCATATATTTTATTTTTTTATTATATATATATATATATATATATATATATACATACACACACACACACACACACAGATATATATATATATATATACACACACACACTTCATGATTTGGGCTCTGCATATATATATATATATATATATATATATATATATATATATATGTAATTGGACAAATAAACATAACCCCAAGTAAAATGTTACTTTTCAATATTTTGTTGAGAATCTTTTGCAGGCAATGACTGCCTGAAGACTGGAACCCATGGACATCACCAAACGCTGGGTTTCCTCCTTTGTGATGCTTTGCCAGGCCTTTACTGCAGCGGTCTTCAGTTGTTGCTTGTTTGTGGGTCTTTCTGCCTTAAGTTTTGTCTTGAGCAAGTGAAATGCATGCTCGATTGGGTTGAGATCTGGTGATTGACTCGGCCATTGCAGAATATTCCACTTCTTTGCTTTAAAAAACTCCTGGGTTGCTTTTGCAGTATGTTTTGGGTCATTGTCCATCTGTACTGTGAAGCGCCGTCCAATCAACTTTGCTGCATTTGGCTGAATCTGAGCAGAAAGTATATCCCTATACACTTCAGAATTCATCCGGCTGCTTCTGTCTTTTGTCACATCATCAATAAACACAAGTGAGCCAGTGCCATTCCATGCATGCCCATTCACACTGCCTCCACCATGTTTTACAGAAGATGTGGTGTGCTTTGGATCATGAGCTGTTCCAATAAACTATATTCTGGTACAGGTTGATCTTAGTCTCATCTGTCCAAAGAATGCTGTTCCAGAACTGGGTTGGCTTCTTCAGGTGTTTTTTGGCAAAGTCAATTCTGGCCTTTCTATTTTTGAGGCTGATTAATGGTTTGCACCTTGTGGTGAATCCTTTGTATTTACTCTCATGAAGTCTTCTCGTTATGGTAGACTTAGATACTTACACCTACTTCCTGGAGAGTGTTCTTCACTAATGTTGTGAAGGGGTTTTTCTTCACCATGGAAAGGATTCTGCGATCATCCACCACTGTTGTCTTCCGTGGACGTCCAGGTCTTTTGAGTTCCCAAGCTCACCAGTGCACTCTTTTTTTCTCAGAATGTACCAAACTGTTGATTTGGCCACTCCTAACATTTCTGCTATCTCTCTGATGGATTTCTTCTTTTTTTCAGCCTCAGGATGGTCTGTTTCACCTCCATTGAGAGCTCCTTTGACCGCATGTTGTGTGTTCACAGCAACAGCTTCCAAATGCAAACGCCACACCTGGAATCAACTCCAGACCTTTTAACTGCTTAATTGATGACAGGTTAATGAGGGAAGAGCCCATGCAGCGTTGTTTTTTTTTTTTTGCAGCCTTCTGAGTCAATTGTCCAATTACTTTTGGTCCCTTGAAAAAGAGGCGGCTACGTATTAAAGAGCTGTAATTCCTAAACCCTTGCTCCAATTTGGATGCGAATACTCTCAAATTACAGCTGAGAGTCTGCACTTTAAGCCCATATTGATTATATAATTGTATCCTGAATATGTTTTCGTAAACAGCTAAAATAACAAAACTTGTGTCACTGTCCAAATATTTTTGGGCCTAACTGTATATATATATATATATGTACATACACATTTTTTTTTTTTATAATTTGTTCCACTGGCTGTTTTCACAGTATGGCACTGGTAAACAAAATGTGCTGCTCTAGCTATACAGCTTGGCATTTCACCAAGTAAATAGGGCAATTTGTTCTTCTTGTTTGGTTCCAAATTCAATATATATGTTTGTTATTTGGGGGAATATTTTTTCTCTAATGGGATTATATTTTGGATATAAGGTTAGGAAATGGATTTATGTCTCTATTTCGTTAAGGTGGCACTCCTGGCATATCCTTTCTTCTCTTGGGAGCCAGGATTGTCTCCTTCTGCCTATTTCAATGGCCAAGCTATGTTCACTGAGTCTGTACATAGTCAAAGCTTTTCTCATTTTTTGGTCTTTAATTGTCAAATAATCAGCAAGTATGTAGTCTCTGTTTAGGGCCAGATAGCATTGCAATTTATTTTGTTTTTTGAGTTGTTTTTGTCCAATATGTAATATAATCTTCTTTTTGTTTCTTTATAATTAAACTGGGTCTAATGTTGTTGACCTGAGGCTCTATTGGGTCCTCTGTGGGGGGTGGGCAAAGCCTCAGGACCAACTGTATGAGGGGACTCTTCTCTAGCTTCTTCTCTTGGCAGGTGTGGGCTTTGTAGTGGAGTGTTTTGGGGTCACTTGTTTGGATGTGTTTGTGAAAATTTAGTGCTCTCTTCTGAATTTTAATTAGGAGGGGATATTGGCCTAATTCATCTATATATAGATGATCATAATTGGCCTATGACATCTGTTATTGATAATTTGGTAGAATGTTTAACTATCGAAATTTATAATGAAAAGACAAAGAAAATTATTGTAAGTTGCATATACATACCAGGAACAAATATTGACTCCTTCAGAGAATGGATGGAGAGAATATTTTCCAACATAAATAACAAAACTGTTTTCATATGTGGTGATCTCAACATTGATGTGCTAAATCCACATAAATACATACCAACAGATGATTTTTTAAAAATACAATGTACAGTATGAGTTTGTTTCCAAAGATTACTAGACCCACAAGAATTACTCCCAGCTGTACCACTTTGATTGATAACATTTATACTAATATCATTGAAAGCAAAACAATAAGTGGATTACTTATCAATGATATCACAGATCATTTACCTGTTTTCATTAACTATGACTACAATTATAAGGCTAAAAAAACAACTGCACATAGGATACATAAAAGAATAAGGACAGAGGACTCAATAAATAAATTCAAGGAGGAATTACTGGCACAGAATTGGGACGCAATTTATGAAGAAAATAATGTAGATGATGCTTATGAGTCATTTTTTTACGTATTTAAAAGTTTATATGACAAATACTGTCCAGTTAAAGAATACACTAAGAAACTGAAATATAGCAACTGTCCATGGATAACAAAAAGATTCCAAAACGCCTGTAAAAAGAAGAACTGTCTTTATAAAGAATTCATGCGATGCAGAAGTAAAGAGAACGAAAACAAGTATAAAAATAAGTTAACTCAAATCATAATGATCAGCAAGAAAGAATATTATAGAAAAATACTTGAGGATAATAAAAAGAATATTAAAGGTACATGGGATATTTTAAATTGTGTTATCAGAAACAACTCAAAACATATAGACATACCTGAGTACTTTATTGATAAGGAGACGGTGGTGTCTGATAGATGTGATATGGCTGACAAATTAAATACGTTTTTTGTAAATATCAGACCGGATATTGCAAAAAATATTCCCCAACAAGGAATAATAGAAGATAATTTGAATGAATTGATAGATAGAAATGGCAACTCAATGTTTTTAAATCCTGTAGAGGAAAAAGAAATATTGGAAATTGTTAAAAACTGTAAAAACAAGACGTCAACAGATTGTAATGACATTGACATGAAAGTTGTCAAAAAGGTTATTGAAGGGATTATAAAACCATTAAAATATATTTGCAATTTGTCATTTCTAACTGGTTCTTTTCCTAATTTAATGAAAATAGCAAAGGTCATACCATTGTACAAAAAAACTGGGAACAAACACAATTATACCAACTATAGACCTATCTCCTTACTTCCACAATTTACTAAAATACTTCAAAAACTATTCAATAATATAATGGACACATTTATAACAAAACACAACGTACTTTCAAATAGCCAATATGGTTTCAGATCAAATATGTCAACATCATTGGCAATAATTGAAGCCATTGAAGAAATTAGTAGCGCTCTGGAACAAAAACAAATTGCAATTGGAATTTTTATCCATATCAAAAAAGCATTTGATACAATTGATCACAATTTAGTACTTCAGAAACTTGAAAAATATGGAATTAGAGGTTTAGTGCTAAAATGGATTAAAAGCTATTTAACTGACCGACAGCAATTTGTCAAGCTGGGTGATGTTTGTTCTTCTAAATTGGACATAGTTTGTGGTGTCCCGCAAGGGTCGGTCTTAGGACCAAAACTGTTTATTTTGTTTATAAATGATATTTGTTCTGTATCACGAGTAATGAAGATGGTGTTGTTCGCGGACGACACTAATATTTTTTGTTCTGGTGAAAATTTAAATGAATTGTTAGATTTAGTTACAAAAGAAATGAAAAAAAAAATATGGTTTGACAGAAATATTTTGGCATTAAACTTAGATAAAACAAAAATTATGATATTTGGAAATTATAAAAAAGAACAGATTCATTTACAAATTGATGGAGTCCAAATTGAATTGGTTCATGAAAACAAATTTTTGGGAGTTATAATAGATGATGAATTAAGTTAGAAACCACATGTTAAACATATTCAAAACAAAATATCTAGAAGTATTTAATAATAATAATAATAATACATTGAATTTATAAGGCGCCTTTCAAGGCACTCAAGGTCGCCGTACAGTAATATAAAAAACAGTTCTCATAAAAATAATAAAAATAAATAAATAAATAAAATAAAATAAGATCAAAATAAGTAGTATACAATTAAAAAGGCATGGAGCCTGCAATCGAGCATTAAAAAGCATCACGTGGGACAGTAAGCCAGCCTAAACAAATGGGTTTTGAGGTGGGTTTGGAAACAGGAAATTGAGTCCAGATTTTTGATGTCAGGGGGAGGGAGTTCCATAGACGTGGGGCGGAGCAGCTGAAGGCTCGCGATCCCATGGTGGACAGACGAATTCGGGGGACGATCAGGTTGATGGAGGAGGTAGATCTGAGGGACCGGGTGGGAGTGTTAATATGAATGAGGTCAGACAGGTATGGAGGGGCTAGATTGTGGATGGCCTTGAATGTATGGAGGAGGATTTTGAAATTTATTCTGTATTTGATGGGAAGCCAGTGGAGTTGGAGCAGAACGGGGGTGATGTGACAGATGGCAGGGGTTTTGGTGATGATGCGTGCGGCAGCGTTCTGGACTAATTGCAGTTTATGGAGGCATTTGTGGGGGAGACCGAAGAGGAGGGAATTGCAATAGTCCAAGCGGGAAGTGACAAGAGAGTGTACCAGGACTGCAGTGGTGTTGGGAGTGAGTGAAGGGCGGAGGCGGTTGATGTTTCGGAGGTGGAAGTAGGCGGACCGGATGGTGTTGTTGATGTGGGTGTGAAATGATAGGGTGCTGTCGAGGACAACACCCAGACTCTTAACCTGGGGGAGGGGGAAACCGAGGAGTTACCGATGGTGAGGGAAAAACGGGGGAGTTTGCTGAGTGTGGACTTGGAGCCAATGAGGACTACCTCTGCTTTATTATCGTTTAATTTGAGGAAGTTTGAGGTGAACCAGGATTTGATTTCCTGTAGGCAGGCACAGAGGGAGGAGGGTGGGAAGGTGGAAGAGGGTTTGGAGGAAACATAGAGCTGGGTGTCGTCCGCGTAACAGTGGAAATGGATATTGTGTTTGCGGAAGATCAGACCAAGTGGAAGGAGGTAGAGGATGAATAGGATGGGGCCAAGGACGGAGCCCTGGGGAACACCGGATGAAAGGGGGGAGGGGTGGGAAGTGAATGATTTTAATTGAATGAACTGAGTGCGGCCAGATAGATAGGAGTGGAACCAGTCTAAGGGTGTGTGTGATAGTCCAATGGAGGCTAGTCTGTCGAGGAGAATGGAGTGGGAAATGGTGTCGAAGGCCGCGCTCAGATCGAGGAGAATGAGATGGTGAGGTGAGCCTGAATTTGTAATGATACTGTCTTTTCCAGGATTTTTGAGAGAAATGGCAGGTTGGAGATGGGACGAAGGTTATTTGCAATGTTTGGGTCTAAACCAGGCTTCTTTATTAGGGGAGTAACAGCAGCGGATTTGAAAGAAAGTGGGACAGAACCAGAGGTGAGGGAGGAATGAATGATGGCTGTTATCAAGGGTAACAGGGAGGGGAGGGAGGCTATAACCAGGGAGGATGGCAGGGGGTCAAGTTGGCAGGAGGATGGCTTGGAGGTCCGAATGAGTTTGGCTAGATCAGTGGCAGAGGGGAGTTGGAAGCAGGAGAGACGTGCAAAGAGCGGGGGATGGGGGACAAAAGGAGGTGGACCAGATGTGTGAGGGGTCAGTTGTTGGTGGATGGTGGCTATTTTGGAGTTGAAACATGACATCAGGGAGTTGCAATGCTCATTGGAGTAAAAGTGTGGGGGGAAGGAATCAGGGGGGCGTAGTGAATTGTTGACCAATGAGAACAGGGCCCTGGAGTTCCCAGCACCCGCAGTGATTTTATCGGTGAAATATTGGGTTTTGGCTGAGGAGAGGGCGTCTTTGTAATGAAGGATATGGGCATGGTGCATCTGTTTGTGTATGGTGAGTCCGGTTTTCCTGAAAAGCCGCTCCAGCTGACGTCCTTTGGCTTTCAGCAGATGTAAGTGAGGGGAGAACCAGGGGGCAGAGTGGGGGAATGAGACAGTCTGAGTTTTGAGGGGGGCAAGTGTGTCCAGTAGGGTTTGGAGACTGTCGTTGTAATGACAGGCGAGCTGATCCGGGGTGAATGGGGGGTTGATGATCGGGAAGCAGTCAATGCCTTTTGTGAGATCGGCTATGTTAATATTTTTGATATTGCGGAAGGACATGATACGTGATTGTTTGGTTTTGGATAGCGTCAAATTTAAATTAAATGAAACAAGCATGTGATCAGAGATGGGGAGATCAACAGCAGAACCGTTTAGAGGAGTGACACCAGAGCAACAGACCAAGTCCAAAATATGACCTTTAGAATGTGTAGGGAAATCAATAGATTGTTGGAGACCAAAACTGTCCAGGCAAGAGATAAAGTCCTTAGTGAGGGTAAGATTGGTGTTGTCCATGTGAATATTAAAATCACCTGTCAGAATGATGTTGGATGAGAGTGAGCAGATGTGGGTGAGAAGTGTATTGAATTCGTCAATAAAGTCCTTGTTTGGTTTGGGTGGGCGGTAGATATTTACTAAAACAGTGGGAGTAGGTCCATTTAATTGTAGAGCTAAAGACTCGAACGCATGGGACACTGGCATTGTAACAGATGTAACCTTAAAAGTTTCGCGGTGAATTATTGCGAGGCCTCCTCCTCGGCCTGTAGGACGGGGTTGACAGGTGTAGACGAACCCAGGTGGAGTAGACTCGTTCAACTCGGAGAAGTCATTGGGATGTTGCCACGTCTCCGTTAAACATAAAAAGTCATACTTGCGGTCGAGGAGGAGGTCCTGCAGTAGCTGTCCCTTGCCGGTGAGGGAGCGGATGTTAAGTAATCCAAGTTTGACGTCGGAGTGTTGGTTGAAGAAGCTAACGTTAGCCGACCTGGCTAGGTTAGCTAGCGCACTGTGGTCCACCTTCCTGCGGGTGTTTCTCGGTGGGTGGCGGCGGGTGAGGGACCAGATGGTGTTTATTGCAGTGGAGTCGTCAATGTGGTAGCTTCGTCCGGCACTGCGATGAAGATACCTCCGACGGGGAAGGTGAGCGAAGTCCGGGAGATGATGGAGTACAGGCGGGCGAGTATAAAACATTTAAAAACAACCGGACAGCAGCGGCAGCTAAACGCGCCAGCGTTCACTCGTCCACTCGTCGTTAAACAACGTATCAGAAACACATCTAGACAGTGTCACCATTCACTAGAACATGGCTCTAGTGGTTAACCGAACCATGTGGTCAGGGTTGGTTGTAAAACTATTTCAATTTTAAACAAAGCAAAACAAGTGCTGAATTATAAATCGCTCCATATGTTATACTGTTCTATAATCTTACCATACTTTAGTTACTGTGCCGAGATCTGGGGCAATAACTACATCGCTTCAATAAAACCACTCATTGTCCTCCAGAAAAGGGCCATACGTGTAATACACAAAGTCGGTTATCGTGATCATACTCACCCACTATTTCTTCAGTCAGAAGTATTAAAACTTACAGACATTGTAAAATATTTAACTGCACAAATTATGTACAAAGAAAATAATAACTTGTTGCCAAATAATATACAAAATTTGTTTAGGAATAGAGAGGGGGGGTATCCGCTAAGAGGACAGTACAAATTAAAAATTAATAAAACTCGCACCAGAGGGAAACAATTATGCATTTCATTCTGTGGGGTACGATTATGGAATGGTATGAGTGATGAAATAAAACAGAGCCCAACAATTAAAGAGTTCAAACTTAAATATAGAGCATATATTTTCAAGGAATATAAGTACTGTATGTAACAGAAAAGTAATTTATACATAATGTTTTGTATTATAAGTGCATTAATATTGTTTATATTATACAATATTGTTTATTATGATGATTTTGTTGTATCAAAATGAGCAGGAAGGAAGCAGAAATAATTGTTTAGAGCAAAGGGGGTGGGATTTAATACGTTTTTTTTTACTTCTTCCCACTCCTTTTTGAACATTATTTTGCTTCATCCATCCATCCATTAACTTTACCGCTTATCCTGTACAGGGTCACGGGGGGGGGCTGGAGCCTATCCCAGCGGACACAGGGCGAGAGGCGGGGTACACCCTGGACAGGTCGCCAGTCTATCACAGGGCCGACATATAGGGACAGACAACAACTCACACTCACATTCACACCTACGGGCAATTTAGAGTCACCAATTAACCTTTTAACCTGCATGTTTTTGGACTGTGGGAGGAAACCGGAGTACCCGGAGGAAACCCACGCGAACACGGGGAGAACATGCAAACTCCCATTATTTTGCTTGTCGTTTTTTATTTAAATTTTTTTTGTAACTATGCTTCTAATGTTCAAAATAAACATTACAAACAAAATTCTGCTTGGCCGGCATTGTTGGGGTTTTTTCTTTGCACATGCAGAATTCTTCATTCAATTGGGTGTTTGTCCCATTTTTCGAAATCATAATTTTCATTGGACCCCATATCTCACTGCCATAAAGGGCAATTGGTTCTAGAACAAATTTGAATATTTTCAACCAGATTTTAATTGGAATTTCAATTTTGATATTTCGCATTATTGTGTAAAGAGCTCGTCTTGCCTTTTCTCTCAGGTCTTGGATTGCCATTTGAAAGCTCCCAGTTGTGCTTATGTTTAGGCCTAAATAAGTATAGTTTTTAGTGTGTTGGAGTTTTGTGGTGTCCAAATAGAAATTGTGTTTGCTTTCCTGTAATCTGTGTCTTTTTTTAAATATTGTGATTTTTGTCTTGACTGTCAGAGCCAAGGTCTGGCAGAACTTGTGCAGGATATCAAGTTGTTGCTGTAGGCCTTCTTTAGTGGGCGACATCAGCACAAGATCGTCTGCAAATAGTAGACACTTTATTTCTACATCATGGAAGATGAGGCCAGGTGCTGTGGATTGCTCTAGTTGTCTTGCCAGTTCATTTATGTATACAGTATATTAAACAAAGTGGGGCTGAGGTTGTTTCCTTGTCTTACCCCTCGGCCCTGTGTGAAATATTCAGTTTGTTGCTTTCCAACTTTTACTGCACACTGACAGTTGGTGTACATTGATTTTATAATATCATATGTTTTTCCTCCAGTGCCACTTTCAATTAATTTATAGAATAAGCCTTCATGCCAAATTGTGTCAAAGGCTTTTTTGAAGTCAACAAAACGCGAGTAGATTTTTCCTTTCTTTTGACTGACTTCTTGTTCAATGAGGGTATGGAGTGTATAGATATGGTCGGTTGTGCGGTAATTTGGTAGAAATCCAATCTGGGATTTGCTTAAGATGTTCATATGTTCATTAAGAAAATGCACAAGTCTTTTATTTAAAATATTGCAAAATGTTTTTCCTAGGTTGCTGCTTACGCAGATTCCACTGTAATTATTTGGATCATATTTGTTTCCATTTTTGAAAATTGGTGTGATAAGTCCTTGATTCCAAATATTAGGAAAAACACCTATTGCTAAAATCATGTTGAAAAGGCTGTGATGCTTCTTGGTTGGTCTCTGGTCTTTTTAAATAAGCAGTAATTTTGCTGTGGTCAGATAGGGAAGTGAGGGGGCTGACAGTTAAAGCTCTGAGAGACACAGGGTCAAGATTTGTTAGGACATAGTCTACTGTACTACTGCCAAGAGGAGAGCTACAGCATATGCTGCACATAAAAATATATCTTTGTCATCAGAGATAGCTTCTTTCTGTATTTTAAGACAAATTAAGAATTGTTCTGCTTTGATCAGTTCTGTAGAGGGGCTAAATTGGTTTTTGTGCCTCCTGAGTCTCTCCCACGGTTCCCTCCTTTAATTTATTTGATGGAACTATTATTTCTTTGTATTCTGATAAACAGCCAGTGGACTCTTCTCCTCTACTCCATGTTTCTTGCAAAACAATAACATCAGAGCCACTTATCTCTCTGATAAAATCTGGATTTCTGCCTTTGACCCCAAAGACAGAAGATCTCAGGCCTTGGATATTCCAACATGAGATTGTGAAGGATTGTTGTACCATGAACAATGAAGAAAACGGTCTTGAGGTTTACGATGAGATAAATCAAATTATGTCTATCTTACTATTATTATTATTATTATTATTTGTTTGTTTATGTTTTGTTTTAAAATAATGAATAATACATTTTTGGTTGAACACAACATTAAAAATGAATCTATTACATAACATATACGTAACCTATAATATAACCTACATATTCACACACTGTATATACACACAGTGCTGCCTACATATTTTTACATACGTATACAAATTCTACATATGTAAATAAACAAACAGCCTTTTCAATATTGATCAGTCCATATACTGTATATCAATTACACCGTTTTTTTTCTGTTGTTGTTGCTTTTGTGTGTGTGTGTGTGTGTGTGTGTGTGTGTGTAAGGGGGGGGGGGGGTGTATAAGAGTGTGTCTGTATACCTGCATTTGGACGTAAACTGTTTCAATGTTACCAGGATCCGGGGCCCATTAGATGAGAGCAGATAAGATTTAACATCTGCTAGATGCTTCTCATGTCACTGGATGGGGGGGCTGGTGAAGGGCCGGGGGAAGAGTTTGTTGCTCCGCTGACAGTCTGGGCGTAGCTGTGTTGTGCTCCTGCTGCTGGGGTTATAGGAGGTAGAAGGGTCGGTTGGGTGGGGGCCTGAAGCTGGACTCTCCATGTCTCTGCTGGGGTGGGCTCAGGCCTGCTCTGGGAGGGTCGGTTGGGTGGGGGCCTGAAGCTGGACTCTCCATGTCTCTGCTGGGTAGAAGGGGCATAGGCCTGCTCTGGGAGGGTCGGTTGGGTGGGGGCCTGAAGCTGGACTCTCCATGTCTCTGCTGGGTAGAAGGGGCATAGGCCTGCTCTGGGAGGGTCGGTTGGGTGGGGGCCTGAAGCTGGACTCTCCATGTCTCTGCTGGGTAGAAGGGGCATAGGCCTGCTCTGGGAGGGTCGGTTGGGTGGGGGCCTGAAGCTGGACTCTCCATGTCTCTGCTGGGTAGGAGGTGCATAGGCCTGCTCTGGGAGGGTCGGTTGGGTGGGGGCCTGAAGCTGGACTCTCCATGTCTCTGCTGGGTAGGAGGGGCTCAGGCCTGCTCTGGGAGGGTCGGTTGGGTGGGGGCCTGAAGCTGGACTCTCCATGTCTCTGCTGGGTAGAAGGGGCATAGGCCTGCTCTGGGAGGGTCGGTTGGGTGGGGGCCTGAAGCTGGACTCTCCATGTCTCTGCTGGGTAGGAGGGGCTCAGGCCTGCTCTGGGAGGGTCGGTTGGTTGGGGGCCTGAAGCTGGACTCTCCATGTCTCTGCTGGGTAGGAGGGGCATAGGCCTGCTCTGGGAGGGTCGGTTGGGTGGGGGCCTGAAGCTGGACTCTCCATGTCTCTGCTGGGTAGAAGGGGCTCAGGCCTGCTCTGGGAGGGTCGGTTGGGTGGGGGCCTGAAGCTGGACTCTCCATGTCTCTGCTGGGTAGGAGGTGGCCGATGAGCAGGATAAGGAGCTGGATGATGGGATTGGTAATGTTCTGGTCTGGGTGGCGGTCCTCTGGGTCCGGGTCCGGGTCCGGAGGATCGTCTGACTGTTCTGCACAGGGTGGGTGTTACAGTACTCCTATGTGGGCTGAGGGGGCTCCTGTTGAGAGCAACGTCCTTCAGTGTCCGGGCAAAAACAGGTACTGTCTCCTTGTGAAGGTGGACGTGGTCGTACAGACAATCCAGGTTCAGGGTGGGGTGGTGGGCCAGGTAAACATTGGGCTTAAGGGCACAGTCTCTAGACAGGCTGACATTGATTTTTCTTATGGTGTCAGGGTGGTAGTCACTCCGCTGCAGTAAGGTAGATATGACCACTCGGGTGTTGGGGAATGTGGAGCAGGCCTTCTCCATCACTCCCCGGAGTGATGTAGCCACTCTCTCTTGTTGGTCTCTCAGGTCATTGGTGCCCGTATGGATTATAATATGCCTTGGTGACCCCAGTTGCTCCTCAGACAATAACTCCATGGTACGTTGAGTATTGGGACACCATATCTTTGCTACACTGTGTTTTGGAAATAGCTTTTTCTCTTCTACAAATTTTCCATTGGAGTCTATGAGGAGCACTGTTTTTGCTTTGAGTCTGTTTGCTGTTGGGGGAGGAGGGGTTGCGGCCAAATGGTAGGTGGATGGTGTTGGCTGGTTAGCTAGGTCAGGCTCTGTCTGTGTGGGTCTTACCCGCGTAGGGAGGTTGATAGGTGGGGCGATGTCTAGCCGTTCTGTCAGGTTTTGTAATGTTATTTCCTTGTTCTCTAATTGTTTAGTCAGGGTGCTCAGCTTCACTGTGTTGCTCTCTCTTTCTCTCTTCAGCTCTCTCATTTCTTCTGTTAGTGCTGTTAACTCTGCTCTGTAATGCCTTCTCTCCTTCTGTAGTTCTAATGTGTTAAATCTGCTCTGTAATGCCTTCTCTCCTTCTGTAGTTCTAATGTGTTAACTCTGCTCTGTAATGCCTTCTCTCCTTCTGTAGTTCTAATGTGTTAACTCTGCTCTGTAATGCCTTCTCTCCTTCTGTAGTTCTAATGTGTTAACTCTGCTCTGTAATGCCTTCTCTCCTTCTGTAGTTCTAATATGTCATTCTTCAGTGTCAGTAGTTCTTTCTTAACGCCCTCCCTTTCTGTATTTTCTCTTTGTTTTCTGTTTTGGAATCAATGTTGTCTTGTTCAGTGGCCTTATCATTTTGTGGTAGTGAGTTGAGTGGTTCTCTCAGCTGCACTTGGTCTACTTCTATCTGGGTAAATCTCTCCCGCATGATTGTGAAGGTGTCTTGTAGTTGGGATATCTGGTCAGAGTTGATGTGGTCACTCTCCTCTGGACACAGTGCAGTGTTTTGGGGGTTGTCCAGGAGTCCAGTCAGAAGGGGTGGTTTTTCAGTGGGATTGGGGAAAGACTTCTCCTGATGTGCTCTTTCTTTGATCCTTTTAAAATCACGCTGAATATGTCTTGTGTTTTTACCCTGTATCACTACTTTCCCTGTTTTATGAAAGTTCACTGTAGTTAAGGTAGTGTCAGGATCATCGCCTTCTTTAATTTTTAATCTCCAACCACCAATAAAACCCTCCTTTTTTACAGAGTGGTAGTGGTTGAGCATTGCGGTGTGCCATGCTCGAGGCTGGTCTGTGTGAAAGATTAAGTCACAGACTTCTCCAGCATTCTGGCCGGTTCTGTATAGGTCAGCAAAGAGGGACTCTGGCATTTTCTTGAATAGTTACTCCTTGAATTGTGTCCTACCACTGTCATTTTTAACATCTGTGGGATAGTGTATTGGAGTAGCCTCTGCGTATTCTGAGAGTGATTCCATGTTTGGGCATTGGTCAGATGGTCACAAACTAACTGTCCCCTGTTTCAGAGTGAAGGAGTTGCTGCCTTGAGGTCATTGGCTGCACATTCATGAATATGCAAATGAGTCAGTGTTCTGCTCTGCTAATTGGTTACCATGTCTCGTGCAGTATCTGTGGCAAAAATGATGCCGCCTAAGAAAGTTTTTTCTCAATATAGCTTGAGCTAGCTTTGTTGTGTTCCCTCTATACTAGTCTCCAGGTTAATGAACAGGTTTTCTGTTTCAGTATTTCCATTGGTTACACCTGTCAGTACAACGGGGTTTACTCACGTCTCTGGATGTTGAAAAATGAGATTTGTTTTACCTCAGTAATTGTGAGTCCGTCTTCTTGATGCTAACTGAAGATCAACAGGGTAGTCAGTTGGTTTTTGTTTAGCTAGGTTATTTTCCTCTCAGAGTTGTCTCTCTCTTCTTGTGTCCTTTTCTTACTGTTAGATTTGTTCCTTGATATCAATATTGTAAAAGTTGTGTTCCTTTTCACTGTTGGTCACTTTTTGTCAATTGTTTTTATAAAAATTGTTAGATATACTTGTTTATCTCATCCTAAACCTCTCTCCTTAGAAAAATTCAGGCATTCATCTTTCTGGCAGTTGTCTCTCCTCTCTCTCCTCTCAGTTTCTCTCTCTGTATCTGAGTCTGTTTCTCTCTCTGTCTCTCTGAAACTGAGTCTGTTTCTCTCTCTGTCTCTCTGTATCTGAGTCTGTTTCTCTCTCTGTCTCTCTGTCTCTCTCTCTCTCTCGCTCTCTCTCTCTCTCTCTCTCTCTCTCTGTATCTGAGTCTGTTTCTCTCTCTGTCTCTCTCTCTCTCTCTCTCTCTCTCTGTCTCTCTGTAACTGAGTCTGTTTCTCTCTGTGTCTCTCTCTCTCTCTGTCTGTTTCTCTCTCTCTCTCTGTCTGTTTCTCTCTCTCTCTCTCTCTCTCTCTCTCTCTCTCTCTCTCTGTAACTGAGTCTGTCTCTCTGTCTCTCTGTAACTGAGTCTGTTTGTCTCTCTCTCTCTCTCAATTCAATTTTCAATTTCAATGCTTTATTGGCGTGACTGTACACAAGTAGACAATATTGCCAAAGCAGTTTACAAAATAATACAAATACAATTTTTGATTGGTTTGCATAGATCACAATAAGACAGATAGTTTAAAAAATAATGAAACAATTACAAATGCATTTGTGTAAAAACATTAATACTCAGGTACCGTACAAACTAAATGCAGTGTGTTGTGGGCCTGTGCGTGTGTGTGTGTGTGTGTGTGTGTGTGTGTGTGTCCTGCATCACTTGTTTCCCTGTTTGTGTTGTGTTGCATGTATGTGTTTAATGTATCTGTTTCTGAATTGTAATTTTTACATCAGTGTGTGTGTGTGTGGGTGGGTGGGTGGGTGGGTGGATGGGTGTGTGCATGTGTATATGTTGATCACTCACTATCCCTCAGGTTGTGGCATACATAAATGTACTTTGCAGCAAGGTTTGCCACATTATTATCCTCTCCTAGGAGAGCTCTGAATTTGTAGTTGTCATTTAGTTTATTAAAATTTGGTATTAGTACTTCAAATTTGGGAAAGTATTGCTGTCTTGTGTTTTTGAATTTTTCACATGTTAAAAGGAAGTGCATCTCTGTTTCAACCTCAGCTGTCTTGCAGTGACCACATATCCTTTCCTCTTTTTGAAGCCATGATTTTTTAAATCTCCCTTTTTCGATTGCCAAATGGTGGTCACTTAGCCACCATTGGTGGTCACTTAGTCTCTCTCTCTCTCTCTCTCTCTCTCTTCCTCTCTCTCTCTTGTACTGTGACATGAAGCTCAGCCCTCAGCCTGTTGCCTAGGTTACTGTCGGCAGAGTGTGTGTGTTTGCGTCAGCAAAGACGTGGTTGATGACGGAGGAGTTTAAAACGATGAGGAGAGGAGGAGGTGTTTATAGAGACAGTAGGAGGAGGTGTTTCTAGAGACAGTAGGAGGAGGAGAGGAGGTGTTTATAGAGACAGTAGGAGGAGGTGTTTCTAGAGACAGTAGGAGGAGGAGAGGAGGTGTTTATAGAGACAGTAGGAGAGGAGGTGTTTATAGAGACAGTAGGAGGAGGTGTTTCTAGAGACAGTAGGAGGAGGAGAGGAGGTGTTTATAGAAACAGTAGGAGGAGGTGTTTCTAGAGACAGTAGGAGGAGGTGTTTCTAGAGACAGAAGGAGGAGGAGAGGAGGTGTTTCTAGAGACAGTAGGAGGATGAGAGGAGGTGTTTGTAGAGAGGAGAGGAGGTGTTTATAGAGACAGTAGGAGGAGAGGAGGTGTTTCTAGAGACAGTAGGAGGAGGAGAGGAGGTGTTTATAGAGAGGAGAGGAGGTGTTTATAGAGACAGTAGGAGGAGGTGTTTCTAGAGACAGTAGGAGGAGAGGAGGT
>JAPMUY010008489.1:0-10000 GCA_026901105.3 Galaxias olidus | reverse complement strand
AGAGCTATCCCTGTCCAATCAGTGGACTATCCCAATGTTGACAGAGCTATCCCTGTCCAATCAGTGGACTATCCCAATGTTGACAGAGCTATCCCTGTCCAATCAGTGTTGATCCTGGACAAGGGACAGCAGCACCAACCAAAGGGAGGGATTTCACTGTTTGTCATGGATCAATAACCTCCTGAGTGGAACCAAATTTCCACTGTGTGTGTGTGTGTGTGTGTATAGCTATGATCAGTGTGTGTATAGCTGTGATCAGTGAGTTTGTGTGTATAGTTGTGATCAGTGTGTGAGTATGTCTGTCTAGTTGATTATATACGATGCTATGCCAGTATCTCTGCACCATGGTATTTTCACCCTACCTCACACCAAACGTAGCGCACGTTTCTTCTCATCTGAAGGCCTTTAGAAGACTGAACAATATCCCTAGTGCTGTCTCCGCCAACCCTATGCTATGCTAACCCTATGCTATGCTAACCCTATCCCTCCAGAGCGCTGTCACCGCTAACCCTATGCTATGCTAACCCTAGCCCTCCAGAGCGCTGTCACCGCTAACCCTATGCTATGCTAACCCTATCCCTTCAGAGCGCTGTCACCGCTAACCCTATGCTATGCTAACCCTAGCCCTCCAGAGCGCTGTCACCGCTAACCCTATGCTATGATAACCCTTACCCTCCAGAGCGCTGTCACCGCTGACCCTATGCTATGCTAACCCTATCCCTCCCGAGCACTGTCACCGCTAACCCTATGCTATGCTAACCCCATCCCTCCCAAGCACTGTCACCGCTAACCCTATGCTATGCTAACCCTATCCCTCCAGAGCACTGTCACCGCTAACCCTATGCTATGCTAACCCTATCCCTCCAGAGCACTGTCACTGCTATCCCTATGCTATGCTAACCCTATCCTATGCTAACTCTATGCTATACTAACCCTATCCTGCCAGAGCACTGTCACCGCTAACCCTATGCTATGCTAACCCTATGCTATGCTAACCCTATCCTCCAGAGCGCTGTCACTGCCTCTGCCGTGTTTTCATTGAAGCAAAACAAACCTTTCTATAGCTGTGATCAGCATGTGTGTGTGCATAGCTGACTTGTGTGTGTGTGTGTGTGCTTATAGCTGTGATCAGTGTGCGTGTATAGCTGTGATCAGCGTGTGTATAGCTGTGATCAGTGTGTGTGTGTGTGTGTGCAGGTATCTATAGCTGTGATCAGTGTGTGTGTGTGTGTGTTTCCTCAGGGTTCGTGTGTATGTGTGTATAGCTGTGATCAGTGTGTGTGTGTCTCCTCAGGGTTCATGTATACAGTAGCTGTGATCAGCGTGTGTATGTGTGTATAGCTGTGATCAGCGTGTGTGTGTGTCTCCTCAGGGTTTGTGTACAGCTGTGATCAGCGTGTGTATGTGTGTATAGCTGTGATCAGCGTGTGCATGTCTCCTCAGGGTTCATGTATAGCTGTGATCAGCGTGTGTATGTGTGTGTATAGCTGTGATCAGCGTGTGTGTGTGTGTCTCCTCAGGTTTGTGTACAGCTGTGATCAGCGTGTGTATGTGTGTATAGCTGTGATCAGCGATAGTGTGTGTCTCCTCAGGGTTCATTTATAGCTGTGATCAGCGTGTGTATGTGTGTATAGCTGTGATCAGCGTGTGTGTGTGTGTCTCCTCAGGGTTTGTGTACAGCTGTGATCAGCGTGTGTGTGTGTCCTCAGGGTTCGTGTACAGCTGGCCGGTCAGCGTGTGTGTGTGTCCTCAGGGTTCGTGTCCAGCTGTGATCAGCGTGTGTGTGTGTGTGTGTCCTCAGGGTTCGTGTACAGCTGTGGCGGGGTCCTAAAGGGCCGCAATGGCGAGCGTGGAGTCCCCTGGCTTCCCCTACGGATACCCCAACGGAGCCAACTGCACCTGGAGCCTGGTGGGAGAGGAGGGCAGCCGCATCCAGATACACTTCCTGTCCTTCGCCGTAGAAGAAGAGTACGACTTCCTGTCGCTGTATGACGGCCACCCTCACCCGGCCAACTTCAGGAGCAGGTCAGAGGTCAACCTGTCTAACCCCCACCCAACCCAGCATACTAGAGTATGATTGGCTCAGGGCTCAGCATGCTGATATACACGTCTGGATAGAGCAGTCTGAGCCAATCAGACTCCAGTATGCTGGGCCCTGAGCCAATCAGACTCCAGTGTGCTGAGCCACATCTATATATATATATGGATAATATAAATGCAGTTTTGAATTGTTGACAGGAAAGCATTGAGAAGAAATGACAAGTGAAAGAGCTTGGCCCCAGATCAACCTAGCAGCAAAATTACACAGGCTAGCCAAAAACATACACGAGGCTTTTCTCACAACAGACTAGCCAAAAACATACATGGGACTTCTCTCACAACAGACTAGCCAAAAACAAACATGAGGCTTCTCTCATAACACGCTAGCCTAAAACATACATGAGGCTTCTCTCCTAACAGGCTAGCCAAAAACATACATGAGGCTTCTCTCCTAACAGGCTAGCCAAAAACATACAGGAGGCTTCTCTCCTAACAGGTTAGCCAAAAACATACAGGAGGCTTCTCTCACAACAGGCTAGCCAAAAACATACAGGAGGCTTCTCTCCTAACAGGTTAGCCAAAAACATACAGAAGGCTTCTCTCCTAACAGCCTAGCCAAAAACATACAGGAGGCTTCTCTCCTAACAGGCTAGCCAAAAACATACAGGAGGCTTCTCTCATAACAGGCTAGCCAAAAACATACAGGAGGCTTCTCTCATAACTGGTACAACAGAAAAACATGGTTTTATGCATTAATAAGATGTCAAACAAACACATAAGTTTCCCTGACCCCATTTTTCTTGCAATATAGTTGACCTCGGCATAAGACATCATTTAGAAATATATGGTGCTCTAGTCTCTAGATATTTTTTTGTAAGAATGCCTCAACTTTTGAATATTGGCATTAAATAATTACTATTTCACAGAACACTGGTATCCTGTAATTTGTGTTAAATTGTACTGGTATGTATTAAGTCCTTAACTCAATGTAGTGTCAATGTTTGTAAATAACAGTTGGAGACGTAGAGTATGGGCTCAAGGTGCTTCATCCAAGTCTCAGGGTACCATCACCATAGATACACCCCCAGAGTGATTCCACTAGCTGGGTACCATCACCATAGATACACCCCCAGAGTGATTCCACTAGCTGGGTACCATCACCATAGATACTCCCCCAGAGTGACTCCACTAGCTGGGTACCCTCACCATAGATACTCCCCCAGAGTGACTCCACTAACAGGTACCCTCACCATAGATACTCCCCCAGAGTGATTCCACTTCAGCTGGAGTACCCCTCACCCATGATACTCCCCCAGAGTGACTCCACTAGCTGGGTACCCTCACCATAGATACTCCCCCAGAGTGATTCCACTAGCTGGGTACCATCACCATAGATACACCCCCAGAGTGATTCCACTAGCTGGGTACCATCACCATAGATACACCCCCAGAGTGATTCCACTAGCTGGGTACCATCACCATAGATACACCCCCAGAGTGATTCCACTAGCTGGGTACCATCACCATAGATACTCCCCCAGAGTGATTCCACTAGCTGGGTACCATCACCATAGATACTCCCCCAGAGTGACTCCACCAGCGTTACGGCATGCCTCTAACAAGACGCCAATACAAAACAGTATGCTTACTGAAAACATGGCACAGCCCCACCTAGAATATTTTTCACTAGCCATCACTGATATATATATATATATAAATACACACACACAGTATATACACTGTATATTAATTCACAGACAGACATGATAAACAATACATTCTTCTTATGTTATTTTACAAAGTTTCATTCACATTAACATTGAGATGAGATAAATATTGATGGTGTTTGAAAAGCACAGAGCAACACCTCCATATATGGAGAAAAATAAAGATGGCTTTCTTCTATTGTATCTGTTCCCTGGCAACATGATGTGTTGTCACGGTAATTACCAGAACAGTCACATTCATTAAAGCTCATTAGCAAAGACCGGAGGAGTTTCAGCACGTGTGTGTGTGTTTCTGTGTGTGTGCGCGCACGTGCTTGCATGTGTGCGTGTCTGTATGTGAGGCATTAAAAGTGCGTGTGTGTGTGTGTGTTTGTGTGTGTGTGTGTGTGTGCATTTGTGTTTCTGTGTGTGTGGGGGACAGGGTATGTGTGTATGTCTGAGTGTCTGTGTGTGTGTGTGTGCATTTGTGTTTCTGTGTGTGTGGGGGACATGTATGTCTGATGTCTGTGTGTGTGTGTCTGTGTGTGTCTTTGTCTGAGTGTGTGTGTCTGAGTGTGTGTCTTTGTCTGAGTGTGTGTGTCTGAGTGTGCAAGCTCCCAGGGTACCAGCTTGTACACCATCTCCTGCTTAACGCCAGATGTCTGATACACTCACACAACGACCAAAAACCCTCTCCCTCTCTCTCTCTCTCTGCCCTCTCTCACCATGGTTAGAGGGGGAGTTAAAATAGACTAATTAAACAGTTAGAGTAGTAAATAATGCATCGCCTGTGGGTCCAGTAGAACACACACACACACACTGTCACTCACATACACACGTGTCACACATGCACTTCCAAACCAGTGAATAATGAAGCAAAACATCCAGTCTCGTTTTGTATGGGGTTCCATTAACGCCAAAATTATGCAACAGGCTTTGCGTTTGTCGATGGCTATAGCGTCGGCTTTATACATTGCGTTGGTCGTTGATTAGCGTGTGTTGTTGCCTATTGCGTTGGCTTTGTACAATGCGTGTGGCGCTGCCTATTGCGTTGTCTTTCTACAATGCGTGTGTCCAGTGGCGGCTGGTGAAAAATAGTCTAGGTGGGGCTGTACCATATTCAGTCAGCTTCACAAATACAAATTAAACACTAAGTGCAGGACACCAGTGTTCTGCTAAATAGTAAGTATTTATTAAATGTCAATATTAAACGTGAGGCATTCTTTACACAATAACATCTAAAGTCAACTACCAAAACAAATGGGGTCAGGGGAACTTTGTGTTTGTGTCTGGCATCTTACTGTTTTGGCCATTCTGTCATTCTGAGTGGCAAACCTGTAAATTACTTAATTACATAAGTGAGGAATGTTTTAGATGAGTTTTTTCTCCATATAGAGCATAGCCAGAGCATTCAGGCGTTCCAGTGTCATACTCCTACCTAGGTCTTGATCATGTTCTAAGAAGAGAAGTGTGTCAGCTTCCATTAAAGATTCTCACACAAAACGTTGGGTGCATGCAGTTTATTGAGTAATCGTCGGGCAAAGATTTAAACATACAGATGGTCAAGGATAAGACATGGTTTTGGACACTCCAGCTCTGTCCTCGCCACATTTATCAATAAAAGGGTAGTGTCAAATTAAACAATGTGATCGTACTAACGCTAATAAATCCACATCACAACCTATTTCCTCAATGCAAAAGTACTCACTAGCTAGCATATCAAAAATGCATTACAAAAGGTACACAGTAAATATACATAAACATATTACACATACCTGGCAAAGATTTAAACAAACAAATGGTCAAGGATAAGACACTGTATTCGACACTCCAGCTCCTACACGTAAAAATAACAGTCACTTTGTTTAGACCGTACACTTGAACCATTTGCTCTTGTTAGCGAACATTCTAGAGCGTGGTTAATTAGCATACATTCAACAAAACAAGTAAAAATGTTTACAATTGTATGACTGGCCTGTAAGTTGAACTTAGGCCCCACGTGTACTTTTCTTTACGGTTCTGGCTAGCCTGTTGTTATATATTAATATTTGGTTGATCTGGTCCAAGCTCTCTTATTTTCTCCACCAAAGTTCTCCTTTCCAAAGGGTTTTGATGAAGAGAATCGAGTTAGCAGGCGCCTGACATACTGGGTCTTGCAGCTCTGCGTTCATCATGGTTTTCTTTCTCTGGATCCTATGGCAGATAACAAAACCAACTTTCTCTACCACAGGCGGACTCTGCTTTAGGCAGTAAACTCACAGCCTTTTCTGGCAGCAGATCTTCGAGGACGCTGATTGGATACATTTATGTTGCCACTGTTGCTATGTGCATTTCTTCGGTCAGCCATTGACTGGTGCTGCTGCACTGAATCAGAGCCATAGAGATGCACTGTGGGCTGTTTTTCTACTGCTCCCAGAAGCGCTGAAGCGCTAGCTAGAGAGAGGGGATGAACCATAGAGATCCACTGTGTGCTGTTTTTCTACTGCCCCAGGAAGGTGCTGAAGCGCTTTAGCTAGAGAGAGGGGATGAGCCATAGAGATAAATACGTCTATGGGATGAACAGTCAACTAATTTTACCTAAAACATAATGATTTATGTTATGTGTTACATGTTTTTGTGCATTTTAAACACATACATGCTTAAAATAAGTAATTATTGTTTATTTAAAAAAAAAACCTGAGAGCCAGGGAGGGCTGTGCCCTAACGCCCCTATAGGCGAGCTGCCACTGCGTGTGTTGTTGCGTATTGCTTTGGCTTTATACAATGCGTTTGTAGTTGCTTATTGCTTTGGCTTTATACAATGCGTTTGTAGTTGCCTATTGCTTTGTACAATGTGTTTGTAGTTGCTTATTGCGTTGGCTTTGTACAATGTGTTTGTAGTTGCTTATTGCTTGGGCTTTACACAATGTGTTTGTAGTTGCCTATTGCTTTGGCTTTGTACAATGCGCTTGTAGTTGGTTGTTGCTTTGGCTTTACACAATGTGTTTGTAGTTGCCTATTGCTTTGGCTTTGTACAATGTGTTTGTAGTTGCTTATTGCGTTGGCTTTATACAATGTGTTTGTAGTTACCTATTGCTTTGGCTTTATACAATGCGTGTGTTGTTGCGTATTGCTTTGGCTTTATACAATGTGTTTGTAGTTGCCTATTGCTTTGGCTTTGTACAATGCGCTTGTAGTTGCTTGTTGCTTTGGCTTTATACAATGTGTTTGTAGTTGCCTATTGCTTTGGCTTTGTACAATGTGTTTGTAGTTGCTTATTGCTTTGGCTTTATACAATGCGTGTGTTGTTGCTTATTGCTTGGGCTTTGTACAATGTGTTTGTAGTTGCTTGTTGCGTTGGCTTTATACAATGTGTTTGTAGTTACCTATTGCTTTGGCTTTATACAATGCGTGTGTTGTTGCATATTGCTTTGGCTTTATACAATGTTTGTAGTTGCCTATTGCTTTGGCTTTATACAATGTGTTTGTAGTTGACTATTGCTTTGGCTTTATACAATGTGTTTGTAGTTGCTTATTGCATTGGCTTTATAAAATGCGTGTGTTGTTGCCTATTGCTTTGGCTTTGTACAATGCGTGTGTTGTTGCCTATTGCATTGGCTTTATACAATATGTGTGCCGTTGCCTATTGCGTTGGCTTTATACAATGTGTGTGCCGTTGCCTATTGCGTTGCAAAGCATAATTTTGGCATTAATGGAGCCCGATATCATTTGGCCCCTGGTCTGTCTGTGTGCCTCTCTGTGTCTGTGTGTGTCTGTTTGTGTCTGTGTCTGTGAGCTGAAACATTGAATAAGTTTCGCTGTGTCTGTCTATGTGTGTGGGGTGTGTGTGTGTGGGGGGTGGGGTGTGTGTGTGTGTGTGTGTGTGTGTGGGGGGGGGGTTAGGGTGTTGGGAGGGCAGGGTGTGTGACAGGTTGTGTGTGTGGGGGGCAAGGTGTGTGTGTGTGTGTGTCTGTGTGAGACAGGGTGTGTGTACGTGTTGGAAGAAGGGATGGAGAGGGAGAGAAGAGGGATGGAGGGAGAAGAGACATGGAAAGAGCTGCGTCTGTGACATTACACCTGGTGGAGAGAGGCTCCCTCTATAAATAACCTACAGCCTCTGAATGTTAACCTGTCCACAGACATGCTGGGTGTGTGTATGCGTGCGTGCGTGCGTGAGAGAGAGAGAGAGAATGAGCGTGACTTACAATTACTGCTCCCGGTTACAGAAATGTTTGTGGGCTAGATCACTGTGCTTTACACTCCCACTGTGTGTGTGTGTGTGTGTGTGTGTGTGTGTGTGTGTGTGTGTGTGTGTGTGTGTGTGCGTGCGTGCGTGCGTGCGTGCGCGCGCCTTATCAGCTATTAATTCAGCTCTGATGTTATATTCAAAGTGGGTATGCTGGGATGCCATATCCTCTCCGCTTTATCCCCTGCTGGGGACTGGGTTGCCATGTCCTGGCTGGGTCATCCCTCTCTCTGCCTTGGCCCAGATTCTTATCTCACTCCTGCACAGCACCTTGGTCCATTTTTTAGACACACACACACACACACACACACACACACACACACACACACACACACACACACACACACAGCACCTTAGTCCATTTAGACACACACACACACACACACACACCTTACAAATGCATACACTGTACACACACACACTGTTCACACTCATTACACAAACACCTTACACACACACACACACACACACACACTCACTGTACACGCATGCTCACACTTACACACTACACACACATACACACACTACTAGGGCTGACACCTTCTGGTCGATTAACCGATTAACTGGTCGACATGCTCTTGGTCGACCAAATTCTCATTGGCTGATTAATCGCCGGTGTTGCTTTCATAACACTTTTTAATCCATTATTTTCGGGGGCGGGTGGGACATGCAGACCTGATGTATTTTATTATTGTGTAAGAACATTGAATACGAATAATAAGTAAATTAAAATGAATAATGTTTTTATAAACGCATGGTTTAATAGACTATAAGACTTATAAGACAGGAAGTCAAAACACCCCCGTTCTCAGAACTTTGAATTCGCCCAAATTTACTGACTGTTTAGAAGACTAGCTAAACTTATTCCATGTTTACTTGGCTAATTAGACTAGCGAAACATATTCAATGTTTACTAGGCTAATAAGACTAGCGAAACGTATTCATTGTTTACTAGGCTAATTCTTAAATGTATTCAATGTTTACTAGGCTAATAAGACTAGCGAAACTCATTCAATGTTTACTAGGCTAATAAGACTAGCGAAACTTACTCAATGTTTACTAGGCTAATAAGATTAGCGAAACTTATTCAATGTTTACTAGGCTAATTCTTAAACTTCTTTAGTGTTTACTAGGCTAATTAGACTAGCGAAACGTATTAATTGTTCACTAGGTTAATTGTTGACACCATGTGGAAGAAGTCCTTTACATGGAAACATTTAATTAAAAAAGATAGAATAAGATAGAAAAAGAAAGAAAAATGCAAAATTTGCTCCCAGTTATTTACTTATCAGAGACCAATAACAAGCAAGGCGTGTCCCATAAAAATGGTAGGCATATGTTTTTGTCAGGTTGTCTGCTAGCATGCTCCATCAACTTTCGTGTTTAACACTTGCTAGGCTTTAAGTGTGAACATTTTAGGTTGATATATTTCAATATGTTTGGTCTAATAAATAGCCTATATGTTTTGTTTGAAATATAACTCCAGCAAAGCTTTGAGTTAATAATAGGCTGAAATATAACTGCAGCAAAGCTTTAAGTTAATAATGGGCTATTTGTGTGTTTTTGAGATATCGGGCATAACTCTATGTTTGAAAATCACTCAGCTCACGGGCTGGAACAAACACACACTCACTGTTCATACACACTGAGATGCTCATTATTCTGTGAGCTCAAGTCCAAGTCAAGTCTCAAGTCTTTGGTCGCAACCACTGCACTCTGCCACTGGATGCTCAGACCCTACACCCCATCCCGACCACTGCGCTCTGCCACTGGATGCTCAAACCCTACACCCCATCCCGACCACTGCGCTCTGCCACTGGATGCTCAGACCCCACACCCCGTCCCGACCACTGCGCTCTGCCACTGGATGCTCAAACCCTACACCCCATCCCGAGCCACTGCGCTCTGCCACTGGATGCTCAAACCCTACACCCCATCCCGACCACTGCGCTCTGCCACTGGATGCTCAGACCCTACACCCCGTCCCGACCACTGCGCTCTGCCACTGGATGTCGCCTTGTCGCCGCCT